>JAXCGZ010002203.1:52500-65000 GCA_037179515.1 Halocaridina rubra
CGGGGACGGGGGACTAGGAATCCCCCCCTTTGTATCAACCTCCCGCGAGACGTCAAAGAAGAAGTGGAGTAGAGGGGAGAATAACTTCTCCCCAAACTCTAGTTTTGGGGTGTCAAAATGTGAGTGGTTGTAGTACGAAAGAGAGCAAAAGATTTGAGATTGGATATATGTTTGGTAGGAGGAGGATGGATGTATTGGCATTGTGTGAGACGAAGATGAAAGGAAAAGGAGAAGTGGCATTTGATGATGTGATGGGTAGGGTGTCTGGGGTTGAAAGGGGGAGAGCGAGAGAAGGTGTGGCATTATTGCTGAGTGAATGGATGGTAAATAAGGTAGTGGAATGGAAAGAAGTGTCATCTAGGCTGATGTGGGCGAGGGCTAGGAGAGGAGGGGAATGTTGGGCTTTTGTTAGTGCATATGGGCCAGGATATGAGAGAAGTGAGGAAGAGTGGGATGAATTCTGGAATGAGTTAACTAGAAGTGTGGATGGTCTGAGTAGAAGGAACTATGTAGTTATGTTAGGTGACTTGAATGCCAGAGTTGGTGATGGAGAGATAGAAGGTGTTGTAGGAAAGAATGGGGTACCAGGTGGGAATGAGAGTGGTGAGAGACTGTTAGATATGTGTGTGGAGCAAGTGTTGGTGATAGGTAATAGTTTATTTAAGAAGAAGTTAATAAATAAGTATACATGCATGAGAGTGACGAATGGAAGAGTGAAAGAAAGAGCATTGATGGATTATGTGTTGGTAGCAAAGAGCATGGTTGGTAGAGTGAAAGATGTGCATGCATTCAGGGTTGTGGCTGCTGTGATGTCTGATATTTTTTTGGTTGAAGCAAAAGTGGTAGTAGCAAAAGAGTGAGGAAATAGTGTGGGGAGATGTAGAAGGGAAATAGTGAAGGTGGAAGAGTTGAAAAAGCCAGAGAAGAGACAGGAATATCAGGACAGTTTGAGAGTGGCATATGACAGGGTGAAAGAAAGAGAAGTTGGGAAGTTAGGGGAGAAATGGGGATTAATGAAAGAATGCTTTGTGGGACTTGCAAGCGATGTGTGTGGAAAGAGGTTTGTTGGAGGTGGCATGAGAAGGGGCAGCGAATGGTGGAATGAAGGGGGTGAAAATGAAGGTGAAAGAGAAAAAGAGGGCTTTTGAGGAATGGCTGCAATGTAAAAGTAGGGAGAAGTATGAAAGATATAGGGAGAAAAATGTGGAAACCAAGCGGAAGGTAGAGGAAGAGAAGAGGTTGGCAAATGTTAGGTGGGGGCAGGATTTTAGTAGGTCATATGAGGAAAATAAAAAAGAAGTTTTGGAAAGAAGTGAAGAGAGTAAGGAAGGGTGGATCGAGGATGGAAGAGACAGTGAAAGATGTGAATGGACAGATGTTAAGAGGGAATGATGCAAGAATATTTTGAGTGCTTGCTGAATGTTGATGAAGATAGAGAGGCAGCTATAGTGGCAGTGGGGGGGGGGGTTCAAGGGCCAGTAATGGGAGATGAAAATGAGAGAGAGATTACAAGAGAGGAGGTGAAAAGGGAATTGTATGAAGCGAAAGCAGGTAAAGCACCTGAAATGGATGATGTGAGAGCGGAGATGTTGAAAGAAGGGGTTGTGACTTCATTGGAATGATTAGTGAGATTGTTTAATATATGCTTTATGTTGTCATTGGTGTCAGTGGAATGGGTGATTGCCTGTATAGTGCCCCTATGCAAAGCTAAGGGAGATGTGTATGAATGCAGTAATTTTAGGGGTATAAGTTTGAATAGATCAGATTTTTGTAGTAGGCAGTTATGTGAGAAATATTTAGGAAGGGGTAAGGATGTGTATTTTGCATTTTTGGATCTGGAGAAAGCATATGATAGAGTTGATAGAGGCTATGTGGAATGTTCTGAGATTATATGGAATTAATGGTAAATTGTTGCATGCAGTGAAGAGTTTGTATGAGGGCAGTAGAGCTTGTGTTAGGGTAGGGAATGAAGTGAGTGAGTGGTTCCCAGTGAGTGTGGAACTGAGACAGGGATGTGTGATGTCACCATGGCTGTTCAATTTGTATATTGATGGAGTTGTAAGAGAGGTGAATGAGCGAGTGCATGGTCGAGGTTTGAGAATGGTAAATGGGGATGATAACGAGTGGGAGCTGAATCAGTTGCTGTTTGCAGATGATAATGTGGTGGTGGCAGATTCATAGGAAAAGCTGTGTCAGTTAGTGTCAGAATTTGGAATGGTGTGTGAGAGAAGAAAGTTGCGAGTGAATGTGGGAAAGAGTAAGGTTATGATGTGTACAAGAAATGAGGATGGTGCTGGATTGAATGTTATGTTGAATGGAGAGACACTTGAGGAAGTTAATCAGTTTAAGTATTTAGGCTCGGTTATAGCTGCAAGTGGTGGAGTGGAAGCAGATGTGTGTCACAGAGTGAATGAAGGATGTAAAGTGTTGGGTGCATTGAAAGGAGTGATGAAGAATAGAGGGTTTGAAATGAATGTTAAGAAAGTTTTGTATGAGAAAGTGGTTGTGCCAACTGTGATGTATGGATCAGAGTTATGGGGTATGAAAGTAAGTGAGAGACGGAAACTAAATGTGTTTGAGATGAAATGCCTGAGGAGTATGATTGGTGTATCTCGATTGGATCGGTTTAGGAATGAAGTGGTGAGAGCAAGAACGGGTGTGAGGAGAGAAATTGCAGCCAGAGTAGATATGAATGTTCTGAGATGGTTTGGCCATGTGGAAAGGATGGATGATGAAAAGCTGCCGAAAAAGGTGATAAATGCGAGAGTTGATGGGAGAACTGCTAGAGGGAGGCCTAGGTTTGGATGGATGGATGGAGTAAGGAGAGCCCTGAATGATAGGAGGATGGATGTGAAGGAAGCAAGCGAGCGTGCAAGGAATAGGAATGAGTGGCGAGCGATTGTGACGCAGCTCTGATGGGCATCTGCTGTTTCCACGGGGCTGCATCTTACAGAGGTAGCCCTGTGGTAGGGGCAGTAGGAGGAGTTGTCAGTTGTGAAGCAACACAGGTTGTGGAAGAGCCTAGAGGATGGGCTGTGGCACTCCAGCTGTGCCAACTGAACGGTCGCTAGCTCCCTCGTCATTGCCCATAGAGCAAAGTAATCCCCTTATTGTTTTTCTTTCTTGATGTCGGCTACCCCCCAATTAAAGGGGGAAACAGCCAAGTAGACAGACAATGTCTTTTATAATCATGTATTTGTAATCTCTTACAGTTTTACAATCCTAGAATTTCTTTCTGTAGTTATTTGTTTAGCTTGTTGAATGAATTTTATCACACTCCATTTAAGTCACTGAAGTTTTAATTTAACTTTTCTTTCTTCTTATTTTGATGTGCTCATCATCAACACCCATTGATTATCTCCGTGGTTGGTGGGATCAATGGGAGAACCTTTGTAGAAAAATGTGACTTTGTATGAGTTCTACATAATGCCAGGGTGGTTGACCATATAACCAGTGCTCCTGGGTGTTGGGTTGGGCCATGCCACAGCCATACATCTGGGGGTACTTTTTCCTCTGGGATGGGGGGAATAAGAATACCTCCTCCGTGTTACCCTGCACTTCGAGAAAGTCGAGTATATTGGGCGAAGTGGGGGGGATTTGGAATCCTCTCATCTGTATTGTCCTTTTGTTGAGAACCAAAGTGCATGGGGTTATTCTGGCAGGAGAGATCCAGCCAAATCCCTAGTAATTGGGTCTCTGAATGTGCGTGGTTGTGGTATAAGTGAAAATAAGAGGGAGGAGATAGGGAATATGTTTGTGAAATGTAGGATGGATGTGCTTGCATTGAGTGAAGCTTAATTAAATTAAGCTGAAAGGAGATGGTGAGGTTACATCGGGAATGCGGTAGGTAGGGTGTTTGGAGATGATACAGGGCGAGGAAGAGAGGGAGTGGCTCTGTTGGTGAGTGAAAAATAATTAAGTGTGTGGAAGAAATAGAGGGAGTACTATCTCAAGTTATCGTGGCTAAAATGATACTGGGATGCGAAGCTTGAGAGTTTGTAAGCGTGTATGGTCCTATGTGCATGTGTGTGGAAGACTTAGGAATGAATAAGAATGTGGTGTTGATAAAAGAACTGAATGCTAGAATAGGGAATGAGCTAGTGGATGGTGTAACTTGAGAGTATGGAGTACCTGGTAGTAATGAGTGGAGCGAAAATGACCGAAATGTGCACTGAGAAAGGAATGTTGATTGCCAAACCTGTATTTAAAAAGAAGGGTGTTGAGAAGTATACATGGGTTAGCGTGCATATTTGTAGAGTAGTTGATAGATCTTTGATGGCTTATGTTGTGGTAGACAGGAGGGTGATTGGATGAGCATTGGATGTAAGTGTACTGAGAGGAGCTAGTGGTAGAATATCTGATCATTATTTAGTGAAAAGTGGAGTGAGAGTGAGAGAAACGTAGTGAAAGAAAAAATGGAGAGGGAGGGCGAGAGGTGCTAAAAGTGAGTGAACTGAATGAGAATAATAAGGAATGTGTGTATAAGGTTAGCCTGATGAATGTGTAAAGTGCAGTAAAAGAGAAAGAGGAGTAGGTAGTGGAAGTAAAATGTGGTTATTTCAAGGAGGAAGTTCTGAAGTGTGCATAGGCACTGTGTGGAATAAGACTAACATTTGCAAGTAAAAGGAAGGTAGTGATTGGCTGAATGAAGAAGTGAATGTAGTAGTGGTTCAAGAGAAGCAGGCATTTGAAGTATGGTTGCAGATAGGTAATATAGGGGTACTTGAAAAGCATAGTGCAATAAGGAGATTAGCAAAGCGTGTGATGAGGAAGGCATAGATGAAAGCAGAAGTGAGAAGGGATAGATGCTTATCTGAAATTTTTGAAAGGAAAAAAGAGATATGTTCGAAGGAAGTGAAATGAGTGAAGAAAGGTGAATCTGATAGAAAGGAGATGGTGAAAGAAGCAGATGGGCATATGCTAGTAGATGAAATAAAGGTGAGAGAAAGATCGCTTAGTATTACAAGGAACTGCTAAGTGAGGAAGATAATAAAGAGGCAGAGTTTGTGGCTTCAAGAGACGAATGGGGAATGCCAATGTTAACTGACGTCAATGTTACGGGAATAACAAAAGAGGGGGTACAAATGGCACTGATAGAAATGGAAGCAGGTAAAACACCAGGAATATATGTGTGTAATATAGAATGCTTGTCAAAAGGTGGGGAGACATTAGTAGAATGGATGGTTAGGTGTTGAATGTATGTTTTAAAGAGGTAGAAACTTGATTGATTGGAGGAGTGCATGTGTAGCTAAGGTTTATAAAGGGAAGGGAGATAATTATGAGTGTAGTAGTTTTAGATGGATTAGTTGTTGAGTAAACTTGGTAAGATATATGGAAGTGTGTTAATCAAGAGGATTGGGAAAGTTACTAAGAGATTGATCAGAGAAGAATAATGTGGGCTCAGTACAGGAGGAGGAAGTGTGGATCAGGCGAATGTTGCAAGGCAGGTGTATTAGAAGTTCTCATAGTTTTTTAGTTTTTATAGACTTAGAGATAGTATATGACAGGGTTGACAGAGAGGCATTGTGGAGTGAAATGCGACTGTATGGAATAAGTGGAAGATTACTGAATGCAGTCAAGTGTTTTTACACGAATAGTATAGCATGCTTGAGAGCTTGGAATGTCATGAGTGATTGTAAATGTAGAGCTATGCCAAGATTGTATAATGTCCCCATAGTTGCTTAATGTTTAAATAGGAGTAGTGGTAAAGGAAGTAAATGAAAGAGTATTAAACAGAGGTTTGGAATAAGTGGGTGAGTATGGAAGGTTGTGGAAAGTGAATCAATTGCTCTTCGCAGATGATTCAGCACTGGTGGTTAACAATGAGGATGAACTGAATCATTGGGTGACTGAGTTTTTTAGAGTGTGTGAAAGAAGGAAGTTGCAGGTGAATATTGGTAAAAGTAAATTCATGGGATGCACGATGGGTGCTAATTTTGGCAGATTGAATGTAGGAGTTAATGGGGAGTTTCTTGAAGAAAATGAGAATTCTAAGTGCCTGGGGTTGCACGTAACGGAGAATGGACTAATGGGTGTGAAGGAAAGTCATAGAGTGAGGGAAGCAAGTAAATGTCTGGGTAGGTTGAAACTTGGAATGAGAAATAAGTACCTAGGAATGAAGGAAAAGAATAGGATATATGAAGGTGTGATTGTGCTGACAGCACTGTATGGAGCAGAAACTTGGAATGCCAACGAGGATGAAAAGCACAAGTTGAATGTAATGGAGATGAGGTGCTTCGGAAGTATGTTTGATGTATCTAGAAGAGATAATGTGAGAAATGAGGAGGTGAGGCAGAGAGCAGGTGTTGAAAGAGAGCTGTTGGATAAGTTAGATCAGAGAATTGAGTTGGTTTGGACAAATAGAAAAGATGATTGATGAATGACTAGCAAAAAGAGAGTGGTATGCAGAAGTGGTTGGAGTAAGAAAAAGAGGCAGAACTAGAATGAAATAGATGGATGGCATGAATTGGACATTGGATGCATTTGGAATGCCAGTGGAGCACGTAAGAGAGTTTGCAATAGGTAGGAATAAGTAGAGGAATATTGGGTGTAGGTGACGCGAGCCAAATGGATTTCTCACACCTGCTTGCATTGTGAGTTGTAATAGAGAGGTGTGAGGGGAGTTGCCATATGATGAAGTGGTGGTGGAAAATCAGCAGTGTCTGTTGGGTTTAAAGGCAGAATCTCTTTGCCCCTCTAATCTGTGGGTGCCCAAAGAAGAGTGATAGCGGGTATATATGGCAATACTTTACCCTCAAGGTGCTAAGAGAAGTAACTGAAATGTTTATGATTGCAGTGACTGCATGTTCTATGGCTCCTTCTCTCCCTTTACAAGGACGATTGGGGATACTGTATATAGTAGTAGTATTTGCACTTTCATTTGACACGTCATATAATTTTTCATTATTTATTCATGCAGCAGGGTGACAGGCAATTATCTGTGTAACAATTGAGCATAAAAATTTAAGCAACCTATGAGGTTTTGTCGTCATTATACGTACTTATTTTTCGACATAGTTGGTATTCAGAATCTCGTTAAATTTCGGGACATAGTCTATTGAACTGTTACTGAAATTATTCAGATTGAAGTTTTTAACTGTTTCTTAGGTTTCATTACATCAGGCTCGACTTTTATTAGCTCATTATGTGATAAATTCCAATTCACTACTTCTGAAGACATGATGAAATCCTGATCATTCGCTATATTTAACAAACAGCTGACTAGAAGTGCATCCACTGACCAGTTTCAAATATCTCACTATAACATTTATTCTCTTTTCCTTTCCAATGGTGGGATCTATGCCTACATTAAGACTAATGTACCTATTGCAAGGCTGAAGACCTATTTTTCTACTACCCATATGTTTCTTTACTTCTGCTAAGAATACCCCTGCTCTTGACGTCAATGTTACGGGAATAACAAAAGAGTTATTTCATTGTACAGCACACTGTGGTGGGGGGAAATGAGGCGCTTGCTATTTTGTCACCCACAATATGGAGCACATAATTATTCATGCAACGCATGTTCCTGATTGCCACAGCCATGCAGCTAACATTCTTAGCCTATTCTTTACTTCTTATACTACAATATATTCATATAATGTACTCCTCTGCCAAGGATCCCTCCTATCCAGCACCACCTTTGGTACAATGAAAACATCCAGTGTAGCTTTCTCCTTGTTTTTCCATGGGATAACTATGGATTTTGAAGCCAAAGCCCCAATCAGGCAGTCTTAAAAGCAGTTGAGATAATAACCTCGGGAATGGAAGTGTACTTCCCTATTTTGTCAAAAGTTTCTCTTTCTCTAATCCTTGGTTTGACCGTACCTGCTCCATGGCTATTTAAGCCAGAGATCGGATATACCAGTTATATCAAATATCTTCTTTTGATTTGACTCTCTATGATTTTATAACATCTAGAAATTGCTGCTCTGCTCAGATTCATAGATCTAAAGTCTCCTCTCATGGAAAGACAGTTGATGGTCTAAACTCTTTCCCACAGAAAAATGTGTCTGGTTCTTAGACAAAAAACTATCCATAAACTTTTGTAATTCAAGTCTTCTCCCTCTCATTGTTTCTGTCAGTTCTATAGCATGCTCTCCTACTGATAAAGCCACCCTCTTTCTCGCTCGTTATTCTGCCAGCTCTTCTGTAAGTGATTCCAGTGCGCTTGGTCCTTGTACTCTGCACTTTTATAACCCTATCCCTCTCCCATTCTTTCTACATGCAAAGTCCATAAGGATTTTTACTATTTAAAATGAACAAGACATGTGAACTTTATGGTATCCCTGCAAGGATGTTTGAGGAGTTTTAATATGAACTGGTGCTTATGCTTTACCGTTCATCTCATTCTCTCATCTAATAATTATCCTCTATCTTAGAGGCGCACTCTAGTTCAACAAGATCCTAAGAAGGGTAACCCGTTTATTCATTCCAACTACCAATGAATTCTTAAACTCTCATTTCTTGAAACATCTTGAATCTTACTTGCATATTACTGATTACCAGTATATCTTCGACTATACAAGATCCACTAGAGATCTTCTGTCCTATCTCACTCTTCTATTTTCATCTTTTCTGATGATCTATGAGGAATCCTTTGTCATCCCCTTGGTAACTTTAAGACTTTTGACATAGTGGGGCACAAGGCTCTATTAGTTCAATTTCCTTATTATGGCTTTGCCCCTTCTCTCTGTTCACTTACTTCCAGTTTATTTGCTGGCTGTACTTTGTTCCTTCTCTTCATCAGTGAAGAGAGGGAACATCCATCCTCTCTCTTCCATGCCTTGGCCTACCATTCAACCCTTAATGTGTCCTCTCCCTTCACCTCATCACTTTCGTCTGCTGCTCAGAATCAGTCTCATATCACTCTTTCTTCTACTCAACTTTGCTTAACACAATGTATCTTAGTAAAATTTAATGTCTTCATTAAGAAATCTTTTGCTATTTCTTAAGCTTCTGTTCCTGATAGACCTACTGTTTTCGAAAACAATGCATTACTCCTCTCAACTCTATTAACATTTTAGTAATTCAGATGACATTTAACTTATCTTGGAGGAATCATATAAACAAACTGCTAAAGCTGCATCACAAGAGTTTATTTTCTTCATCTCAGTTTCTAAAAATCCATAGGTCTTATTTGTTCCTGCTTAAAATACTGCTCTCACTTTTCGGGTGCTTGCACTTATATTCATGATAGGGTTAAATCTTATGCCATCAGACTCATCAACAATTATGCTCTTACTTCTAATCTCGATTCTCTTTCTCTTCACAGGACAAACAAACAAACATTTATTTCCATTTTTGTACAATGGTTATGCTTCTATAATTAAGTGTAACTTATATAAGTAGACATGTAATTGAACTAATAAGTTAGAGGGTAATGCATACCGTTAAATTATATGTAGCTTTCCTAAAAATATAATATTACTGTAATAAAAATGTTAACAATAATGTTAATAGTAAAGTAGTTATAATAACACTCGATAAAGGATCGTTATTAACTGCATCATCACCATATTTGTTTTCCTTGCAATGAGGGTAATTAGTTTTTAACATAGAGAACATAGAAGGCGATATCAGTTACATATGGAGAGGTTTGTGTCAGGGGAAATTGCATTAAATCATTAAGTTTAGTTAAGGTGTGAGCAGCAACTATTTGTCCAAAAGAAAACTATGTAGTTTGCCTTTGAAAGCTGCGAAGGAGGAGGAATTTTTAGGATGCTCTGGAATATTGTTCCAAAGTGTTGACCCTTTAATAGTGATCATCTTTGAACCTGCTTGTGTGTTTGTCCTCTGAATAAAGAGCTCACTCTTCTGTCTTGTGTTGGTTTCCCTTATATCCCTGACTGTCTTTAAATCAAATAGCCAGCTAGGATAATGATGGTTAAAAATTTGGTATGCAAAAACATAAATAGCATAAGCGACCGTGTTTTTTGCCAGCAGCCACCCAAGTTTTTTGAGAGCTGATGTGATGTGGTCATATTTTCTTATTCCTCCCAGGACAAGTCGAGCTGCTAAATTAATAAGCTTCTGTATTCTGTTTATCTGAGTCTTATTGGTAGCTCCCCAAACAGCTTCGCAGTAATTAACGTGACTTAGGACTAGAGATTCAACAACAGTTATTCGAGTGGTAGTCTCAAAATTCTTTTATACGTGATAAGTACATTAATGTTCCTGTAACCTTTTTGCATACTTTATCTATATGGGAATCAAACAACATGTAGTTATCAAAGTGGCTTCCTAGGTTTTTGACTGTTTTGCTAGGTGTAATGATATTGCCGGAAAAATTAATTGTTGTGTTTTCTGGAATTTGTGCTATATGGAACCTTGAGCCAATAAATATGCATTGTGTTTTACTTTCGTTAATTAACCGCCCAATTTCTTGAAATTAGGTTTTAAATTTTGACAGAGTGTTTTCTGCTCTTAAGGGTAGCTCTGGGAGATTATTAATATCACCACTAAGGAGTAGTTGAGTGTCACCTGCATATTGTACGACTAGGCAGTCAGAAATGAAAGAAGATATATCATTTACGTAAATGGAGAAGAGGATAGGACCAAGTACTGATCCCTGTGGAACACCAAATGATACATGTTTTGGCACAGAGTAAATGTTGTTAAGACGGATAGACTGTTTGTGATTAGACATAATACTTTTTAAACCAGCTCGTATCAATATTTAGGTTAGAGCATTTGCTTACAAGAATTTTATGGTTTATACTATCGAAGGCTTTTGATAAGTCTAATAATACTAATAATATTTTCTGTCGAGAGTTTCAGTCTGAAACTATGCTGGTTAATAACTAATAGTCTATTTGACTCTAAATATGACATAAGTTGACATGCAACAATTTTTTCTATGGGTAGATGTGAAATGAAACGATAGTTTGTCAAATCTTCTCTGTCCACCTTTTTATGGAGAGGTATTACATGTGATATTTTATAAGAGTCAGGAAACCTTTTAGTAACAATGGAAGTGTTCATAATAGCTAGAATATAAGATACAATCATGGGTAGAGCATCTTTGATAAATTTAATTGGTATACCATCTGGACCATAAGAGCCAGAGTTTCTCAAGCTCTTTAAGGTAAGAATTAGGGTAGCACAATCGACAGGATTTATCTTGTAGTACTCCCTTGTATTTACAATGGAAGAATTGACATTTAAGTAATTAGTCATGTTCACTGAGTTGATGTTTTCTTGTGTTTTCTCATATATATTTTTCCCAACATTAGCAAAATAGTTATTAAAGTTTTCCGCTTTGTCTATCAACTCCGTAATATTTTCATAACTTTCTGAGGAGGTCTTTCCATTGGTATCATGCTTCTTTTCACTTTACATGTTGCCGCTGTATCATGTCTATCCTTCCACTTCCAGACTCGGGTATTTTCTCTCTGCTTCTGTCGTCCATAACTCTTGTGACCTTTACTCTCAAAAAAGAAATATACTGTCATCTCAGAATCTAATCCTGACATATTTCAAGGTGCTCATTACTTTGACTAATCTTTCAGCCTATATTTATCATCGTACATCGTTCTCTTATGTTAACCTTGTCCTTAAGCTGCTACTTTTTATTAAGATGTTTTCTTGGTGCCCGACCTCCATGAGAACAATTTCCTTTGCCTATCCCGGGGTCACACTCATAGAAATAGAATAATAGTTAGCCAATTAGCTGATGTAAATAGTTTATTTATAATATTCTTAAGCTTTGAGTGGCAGGAAAGGATATCATAATTTAAGTCAACAGGTAGCATGTTTTTCCACTTCATAGTGATTGCAATTAATTATAAATTTATTCATATGTATTTGTGGAAACCTGAGGATGTCAATGCATTGTTCCTATAATGAAACATATTAACATTTCCGTGACTGAACTTTAACATGTATCCCTTTAATACCTTCAAAGAAGGCTCACTCATTTCTATAATGACACTAAGTCACTACTCACATAACTTCCCTGACCACTATCATATCAAAATAAATTAAAACCTTGCATATAAAGTAATCTGTATAACATATCGATTTTCCTATCTGTGATTAACATCTTTATTTCAGTAAAACATGAGAGAATTCATCTCTGTATTTAATTTTTATTTAATTTTTTTTTGGCATTATTGGCTAAGCCTTTTTTGCCTAAAGCTTCATAAGAATTGTAATATGAGCATAATTTACTTCTTTGGCATAGTTGATTACAATTTCCACATATCATCTATAGTAAGAGTGACATTTTCAGACTTGGTGATTGAATTCTCCACAATCATATCATTTTACTCTCTTCCGTATATAATAATGGGTAAGATATGTAGGAGACCATGGTGTCCCTGGATACTGTTTGCTTTTACATGAGACTTGTTTTGGTGTGCTAATAAGCCACTCCCTATTGGGTGTCACTCTGACTTTGCCTTGTAATTGGAGTTACTTGTGCAATGCCAAGGATTATTTCAGCGCTATTGTGTTCTGCCCATAAATGTGAAAATGGCAGATACGTTATCATAATTCCT
>JAXCGZ010002203.1:70000-77500 GCA_037179515.1 Halocaridina rubra
GATTTAGTCGTTTATTTCTATATTCAATCATTTATATATATATATATATATATATATATATATATATATATATATATATATATATATATATATATATATATATATATATATATATATATATATATATATATATATATATATATATATATATATATATATATATATATATATATATATATATATATATATATATATATATATATATATATATATATATATATATATATATATATATATATATATATATATATATATATATATATATATATATATATATATATATATATATATATATATATATATATTTATATATATATATATATATATATATATATATATATATATATATATATATATATATATATATATATATATATATATATATATATATATATATATATATATATATATATATATATATATATATATAAAGAGAGAGAGAGAGAGAGAGAGAGAGAGAGAGAGAGAGAGAGAGAGAGAGAGAGAGAGAGAGAGAGAGAGAGAGAGAGAGAGAGAGAGAGATTTTTTATGAGTATGACACCGGGACAGGCAAGAAAACTGCCATCATGAGGCCCAGACAACATGAATGCATTAAGACAGAAAATGTTGAAGGCTAAGGATAATTCAAGAATAAGGGAATGATACACAGTAGAAGGCCAGGCTGAGAGAATAGTCGAAGTATTGAGGGCCTACAGTAATGGCAGGATTAGGCTCTGGGATGACGATAGATCCGATTTTTGAAGGATGACAGGTAATAAGAATTGGAAAAGACAGAAGAAGGAAGAGAGTTCCAGAGATTGGAGGTAGATGGGAAGAGGCAATCACTGCACATACCAATCTGCGAGTTCGAAATCTCTACAGAGTACCTGTGAGCTGATACCGCTTAGCGAGTGCTACATGACTTCGGGATTGGGGCAGGGATGCAAATCGCCAACTCATCATAGCAGCGATGGAAGTAGAAACTATAAAAAAAGAGAAAAATGATACCTTTCTCCAAAGAAAAAGAGAATCCAGATTAGAAGTAAGAAAGTGGTCACTGATGATTTCGATTGCCTTATATTCAACACTACCAAGTACATAAACATAAGAAGAACCCCAGATGTGAGAGCAATATTCTAAGCAAGGACAGATAACACCTCTGTAGAAAATAATAACGAAAATGAAACAAAACTCCCAATTTTTTTTCTGAAGAATTAGATATTTAGATTATGTCACTCCGCCAAGACAATTTGATATACGCAATCGGACATGTTTTTCTCCATAATTTTAATATTGTTTATATCGTATTTTCCTTAATCAAAAACAGGAAAAATCATTCCGATAAGTGGGTGCACATGATGCTCGAGTCACGTATTTCTGTTATTATCATTATAATAATAATTATTATTATTATGGGCTTTTCTGGATTGATAATATATTTATAGAATGAAGAGGGTAAATTCGATAGTTTCGAAAACAATAGACTTATCAGGAGAAGATAAATATATAGAGATAGCCAGATATTGTCTTGGAGCCAATAAAGTTAAAGAAATTTTGGGTGCCCAACTCTGATAGATAGATAGATAGATAGATAGGTAGATAGATGGATGGATAGATAGATAGATAGATTGATAGATAGATAGATAGATAGATAGATAGATAGATAGATAGATAGATAGATAGATAGATAGATAGATAGATAGATAGATAGATAGATAGATAGATAGATAGATAGATAGATAGATAGATAGATAGATAGATAGATAGATAGATCTATATTTGTGTGTTAAATATCACAATAATGAAGATTTTTTCTTTTTGTATTTGTTTAAATATTATGATTATGTGCGTATGTGTGTTTGCGTAAACGTGTGCGTGAATGCGTGTGTGTATCATTCAGAGAACAAAGTATCTGAATATAATAAGAAAAAAAGAAACAAATATGAACTGAAATTACTTCCTGTGATATATCTTCTTCTTCGTCTACATCTTTTCCCACTTTTATGTGGGGTCGATGTCTCTGGCCAGTGTTCTCCATATGTTTCTGTCCCATACCTCATCACCCAGCAAACCATTAGACCTCAGGTCGTCATATTTGCAATCCATCCACATACGCTTTGGTCTTCTCCTTCTTCTCCTACCCTGTATATCCATTTCCATCCTCCTCCTCCCAACATACTGTTCATCCCTCCTAACGACATGACCATACCATCTTAGTCTACTTTCTTGTATCTTAATAGATATTTCTCTAACATTTAAGGTACCTCTAATTACCTCGTTTCTGATCTTATCGCTTCTTGTCACCCCACACATCCATCTCAACATTCTCATCTCTGCCACATCCAGTTTTTTCTGTTTGTCTTCTTTATTTATTTATTTTTTTTTTCAGAGTGTGACACCGGAATAGGCAGAAACTGCCCTCATCAACAAAGGCCCGGGCACGAGAAAATACCAAGACGAAGGAAAAGAAAAAGTTAAGGGCAAGGCAGAGATGAGGTAATGTCACACAAAGGAAAACGACAGACAGAAAAAATAGTCAAAGTAAAGAGGACCCAGAGATATGGAGGACTAGGCTCTGAGATGACGATAGATCTGCTTTTTGAAGGATGAAAGGTCATAAGAATTAGGAAAGACAGAAGGAGGAAGAGAGTTCCAGAGTCTGGAGGTAGATGGGAAGAAGCAGTCGCTGCACCGACCAATCCGCGAGCTACAAATCTCCACACAGTACCTGTGAGATGAGGCCGCTTGGCGAGTGTTACGCGGCCTCGGCAGTGGAGGAGGGATGCAACTCGCCAACTCATCAGAGCAGCGATGGAAGTAGTAGCGATAGAAAAGCGAAAGGGAAGATACCTTACGGTGAAGAGAGAGAGAATCCAGGTTAGAAGTAAGAGAAGGATCATTAATGAGTCTGACTGCCTTAGATTCAACCCTATCAAGAAGATAAGTAAAGGAAGAAGCACCCCAGATGTGTGAGCAGTATTCTAAGCAGGGGCGGATAAGACCTTTGTAAATTTTAAGTAACTGCAAAGAGGAAAAGTAATAACGAAAACGAAACAAAACCCCCAATTTTTTGGATGAAGATTTAGAAATTTGGATTATGTGATTCCTCCATGACAAGTTAGAGGCTATATGGATTCCTAATATATTGATAGAGTTAAGAGGGTAAATTTCATTAGTTTCGAAGACAATAGGGTCATCAGGAGGAGAAGAAGATAAAGAGATAGCCAGTAACTGTGTCTTGGAGGCATTGAATTTAACTAAATTTTGAGTGCCCCATTCAGATACTCTCTGCAAATCGGAGTTAAGAGTAGAAGAAAGAGTGATACGAGATTGATTACGAGTAACAAATGAAGGTTGTGAAGAAAAGGCAGAGGAAAAGTGAAGGGTAGAATCATCGGCAAAGGCATGAAGAAGAGAGGAAGATGGGGACTGTAGAAGATCATTGATGAAGAGAAGGAAGAGAGTAGGTGAAAGAACAGAGCCCTGTGGAACACCACTGGACACAGAGAAAAGGCTAGATGTCGCGCCATCAACATCTACAGATATAGAACGGTCAGTGAGAAAACTGGAAATCAGAGAACAGAAAGAAGGGGTAAAGCCGTAGGCAGGGAGTTTGGCCAACAGAGCCTTGTGCCAGACTCTGTCAAAAGCCTTAGAGATATCAAGGGCGACGACAAAGGATTCCCCATAGTTCCTCAGAGAAGATGACCATACATGAGTAAGATAGGACAGGAGATCACCAGTGGATCTTGCCTTGCGGAAGCCGTACTGGTGATCGGAGATAAGTGAGTTAGATTCAAGGCGTTTCAAGAAGTGAGCATTGAGCAAAGTTTCGAAAACGTTAGCAATAGAGGAGGTTAGAGCAATAGGTCGGTAGTTAGAAGGAATAGAGCGGTCACCCTTCTTAGGAACAGGTTGAACTAGAGCATGCTTCCAAGATGAAGGATAGATACTGGTTGACAGAATGAGGCGAAAAAGACGGCAAAGCACGGGAGCCAGTTCATCTGCAAACTCCTTAAGGAACCTTGCAGGGATACCATCGGGACCAGATGCCTTGTTTGTCTTTAGTGAGCGAAGAACCTTATGAACTTTGCGTGAAGAAAGGATAAGGGAGGGCATCGGGTTAGAGAGGGGAAAAGACTGAGGAACAGGTGCACTGGAATCGTTGATAGAAGAGTTGGCAGAAAATGAGAGCCAAAGAGAGTGGCTTTGTCAGTGGGAGAGCAAGCTATAGAACCATCAGAACGAATGAGAGGGGGAAAGCTTGAGTTACAGAAGTTTTTGGAGAGGTTTTTGGCTAAGGACCAGAAGCATTTGTCAGTGGGAGAGGAGTTAAGGTCATCAACTTTCCTTCTTATAAAGGAAGCCTTAGACCTTCGAATCTGAGCTGTACAGCGATTCCTAGCTATAATAAAAGCAGAGCGAGTTAAATCGGAAGGAGAGGCTTGGTAAGATCGGTGAGCCTGATTCCTAGCCTGGATAGCCATGGAGCAGGCAAGGTCAAACCAAGGTTTAGGGGGAGAGAAAGTTTTTGTAGAAGAGGGGATGTACACCTCCATTCCCGCGGTCATGATCTCGGCAACTTTTACAGCTACCCGATCAGGGTTGCGGGACCGAAAGCAGTAGTCATCCCATGGAAAGTCAAAGAGAAAGTTACGCAAATTTTCATATTGAGTTCGCTTGAAGTGCCAAAGGCGGCATTGAGTAGGAGGGATTGGTGGTGGGGGAGCGAAATTGGAAGAGACAGAGATCATGGAGTGGTCAGATTTACCAAGAGGGGAAAGCACGGAATAAGAGTAGTTAGAAGGGTTAGAAGTAAAAAAAAGGTCAAGAATGTTAGCAGCTTGTTCGTGACGATCAGGAACACGAGTAGGATGTTTAATAATTTGCTCCAGATCATGAGTAATAGAGAAAGCAAGAGCCTCGCTTCCTCCCACATCAGTGTGAGAAGAATGAAGCCACTCACTGTGGTGTACACTGAAGTCTCCAATGTAGAGAACTTCGGCATGTGGGTGAGAAGATAGCAAGGATTCATGGCACGAGGAGAGATATTCAAGGAAAAATACAAACTCGGTGGAGTTTGGAGAACAGTAGCAGAAGCAAAGGATGATTGTGGTAGTGGAGAGATAGACTTTTAGCCAGAGAACATCAAAGTCAGGAGATTCAAGGTCCATGAGCCTCACAGTAGGAGTGTTAATGTTGCAGTAAGCACAGACCCCACCTTTGGAACGAAAACGAGTATACAGATTATAGTGGGAGATTTGGAAAGGGTCAGTGGAAGCATGTATAGACAACTGGGTTTCAGATAGGAGGAGGAGGTTAGGGAGGAAAGAGCCCAAGTGCTGTTCCACAGACGAAAGATTAGAGTTCAGCCCACGAATGTTTGAATAGTGAAGAGTGAAAGAAGCAGATCTATTAGGAGGTGCAAGGTTAAGAGCAGAACCATTACTACCACCAGGCATGTCTGCCCTCAAGCCAATGGTGGAGTCAACACGATCCCCGGAGATTCTTCGCACCCCACTATGCCGGGTACTGGGGGCCATTAGTTGTGAACCTTCCATAAATAATGACAAAATGTGAGGAAAAGGAAAGTAAAAGAGACAGATGTGCAGAATGTTGTGACTTGTCAAATGTAATGGAATAGCAAGAGATGTGTAATGAATATGCCAGCATATTCAGTGTAGATGTAGGCATGAGGAAAGGACCGTCCTGAAGGAAGATTCAACCTGGAACTGTCTGGACCAGTCCTAGTTGCATCCTAATACCTTCAGTCGTAGTCTTTCAACGGGCGGCTGGTGCCATGGCCAACCTACTATCCATTGCCTATGTCTCTGCTCCATACATCATCGCAGGTCTCACAAATGTCTTGTGCACTTTACCCCTCAGCTTAATCCCTATTCTCCTGTCGCACAGCACCCAAGACACTTTCTTCCAGTTCTTCCATCCCGCTTGTATTCTGTGGGATATTTCTGACACTAGGTCACCATCCTCTGCTACTGTTGATCCCAAATACATGAACTTTTCAACTCATTTCAACACCTTCCCCTGCAAATTGACCTCCCCATCCTCATCATCTCTCGACCTCAAGTACTCTGTCTTCTTCCTGCTGATTTTCAGTCCTCTATCCTCCATCACTCTTCTCCACTCCTCAAGCTTCTCCTCCACTACCTCTCGTCTGTTGCTACACAGTACAATGCCATCTGCAAAAAGCATACACCATGGAGACTGATCTCTAATACCCTGGGTTACTACATCCAAGACCAGATCAAATAGATATGTACTCAAAGCAGACCCTTGATGCAGACCAATATTTACTGAGATACTTTTCGTCAAGCCCACACTGCTCTTAACATTTGCCTCTGCCCTCTCATACATATCTTGGATGATTCTTACATATTTCTCGGGGACTCCCTTTTCTCTAATACACCTCTACACCTCTTGATGTGGTACTCGATCATATGCCTTTTCCAGGTCAATAAAGACTATATGCAGTCCTTTCTGTTTCTCCCGATGCTTTTCCATCATTTGTCTCAAGGCAAATATGGCATCCACTGTCCCTCTTCCATGCATGAAGCCAAACTGCTCATCTCCAATTGTCGTTACCTCTCTTAGTCTCGTCTCTATGACCTTCTCCCATATCTTCATAGTATGACTTAATAACTTTATACCTCTATAGTCTCCACACTCCTGAATGTCTCCCTTCCCTTTATAGATTGGGATGATTAGGTTTCCTCTCCACTCCTCTGGCATCTTTTTCTGACTAAAGATCTTTTGCATTAAGTCCTACAAGATATCTATGCCTTCCTCTCCAAGACTCTTCCATACCTCCACTGGCATTTTATCAGGTCCTGCTGCCTTTCCATTTTTCATTTTCCTTACTGCCCGCTCTACATCTCTTCTTGCCACTGTTGTTGTAACTGCTTCATATGGAAGTCCATCTTCAATATTGCTCTTCGGTTCTCATCATTTAGTAATCCTTCAAAATAAGTTTCCCATCTGCTTTTTATTTCATCCTTTTCTGCTAGAACTACTCCATGGATATCCTTTGTCTTACTTGGGTCAAGTCCTTGGTTGCAGCATCTCGTGCCCTAGCAACTCGCCATATTTTCTTCTCTCCTTCTGGTGCTTCCAGCTCTTCAGAGACTTCATTCAATTTCTCTGCCTTTGTTTTTGCTACTGTTCTCCTTGCCTCCTTCTTTGCCTGCTTATACTCTTCTTTATCCTGCTCCAGGCCTGATAAATCTGCGTTTTTCTTAGCTTCTTTCTTGTTCTTCACCCATTCTTGCACTTCCCATTCCACCACCATGACTCTTTATCATTTGGGGGTTTCCTTCCTGATGAATTTCCAAGTACCTTCTCACCGACCCTCAAGATCACTTACTATTATCTGTCCACCATTCTTGTACATCCTCATGCAACCTTATCGCTTCCAACACTCTTCCCTTAAACATAGCTCTCATCTATGCATCTTTCAATCTCCACCACTTTATCTTTGGGTCCATCCTCGGTTTCTTACTTTTC
>JAXCGZ010002203.1:82500-85781 GCA_037179515.1 Halocaridina rubra
ATATAATGGAGGATAAATTTGGAAGGAAAAGAAAGAGAAAGACTGAAAGCCTCTCCCCCTCTCCACCCTTCAAATTATGTACGTGAGAGAGAATTACGTCAATTAATCCATTATCACTATTATCACAACCATTGCTACCACCATCATGATTATTATTATCATCATCATTATTATTATTATCATTATTATTATTATTATCATTATTATTATTACTATTATTATTATTATTATTATTATTATTATTATTATTATTATTATTATTATTATTATTATTATTATTATTACCATCATCATTACTACAGCTTTTGTATATAGATAGAGTTATGAATCAAAAGTAGTAATTATTGATACATATAGACATGCACATACATATACATATACACATATACATACATATATACATATAAATACATATACACATACATATACATATACACATACATGCACACATGTACACACATATACATACATATGAGCTCTTGAGGGAGGGGGTTAGAATACTTCCTCCATGTTCCCCTGCGTGTCGTAAGAGTAGACTAAGTGGGGCGGAGCGAAGGGAATGAAAGAACCCTTCTCTGTACTTTCTCTTCCCAGAAAGTCAGAGCATTATTCCTTTACTCAGCCACTCACCTTATAAGGGGAAAAGTGGCTTATGTATATAAAAAGGCTTATGAGAGAGAGAGAGAGAGAGAGAGAGAGAGAGAGAGAGAGAGAGAGAGAGAGAGAGAGAGAGAGAGAGAGAGAGAGAGAGAAGGTATTCCCTCCACCCCTCCCTCCCTCTCTCTCTCTCTCTCTCTTTTTTTTTTTTTTTTTTTTTTTTTTTTTTTTTTCAAAGTTATAGAAATATCAGATAATATACAAGAAAGTAGACTAAGATGGTATGGTCATGTCGTTAGAAGGGATGAACAGTATGTTGGGAGGAGGGTGATGGAAATGGATATACAGGGTAGAAGGAGAGGGAGACCAAAGCGTAGGTGGATGGATTGCATCAATGATGATCTGAGGTCTAAAGGTTTGTTGGGTGATGAGGTATGGGACAGAAATAAATGGAGAAAACTGACCAGAAACATCGACCCCACATAAATGTGGGAAAAGATGTAGACGGAGAAGAGGGTAAAAGAATTACATTTTCAACGTTGGGTATACACTAAGTACAGGATATAAGTTCTCTGGGTTGCAAAAGTGCACACAAAGTTCAAAGTAGCTCAGACCAAGAGGTCTGAAGTCCTTAAGCCTTGTGCACTCTGCAATGTAGTGTACTAAATTGTTGCCCCCTTCACACTCACATAAATGGCATTTTGAGTGTTCTGGGTGCTTTCTACCAGTTTTCTCGCAATTCACCTCCCATATATTTCTATAACCAAGTCTTATACGGGCAGCAACTCTATCACAGTCACCTGTAAGCATTTTACCCATGCTGTATTTGTGTCTCAGCCTTCTGAAGTTTTCATAATGTTGGATCGAACAGCTGCTTACATGTTGTGTGAGTGTAGAAAGTTCTTGCTCTTCCATAATCTCATTATACAACATTGTTTTAAACTGAGTCAGTGTGGTTATAGATTCAGACACTGAACTCTCAGTTGCCATTTTTGCCAGCCTGTCAGCCTTTTCATTACCTACTATCCCAACATGGGAGGGTACCCATGAAAACTTAACTTGGAGTTTAAGTTTTGCGCAATCAATAAGAGCCTCTTGAATTTCAGCCATGTGAGTTTTGTAGGAGCTTTTTAATGATCTCAGTGACAGAAGCGCACTCTGCGAGTCACAGAATATGATAGCATTTCTTCTAGCACTGAGAACATGTTCAATAGCAAGTTTTAGACCAACAATTTCACATTCGGTGATTGATGACCATTTTGGCATACTCAGTGCTTTGTCAAATATTTGCTGCCCTTCAAATTTTCATAAACTACAATGCTGCACCCAGACCCTCCTGCACTGCTTGTGTGAGACCCATCAGTGTAAATGCAGAGTGTTTCATTGTTAGTTGGGAAACTAGTTTCAATAAAGGCTTCAATTTCATCTAACCATTGATGTTTTTTAATAATTGGAGCAACATTCGGACCAGATGATAATATTGGAAAGAGAATTTCTGGCCCAATCCTCTTGCAAGGATTTATTAATCGTTCAGGACCACTCTCAGTAAAGAGTGTTACATTATGTTTTTTTGTCTCATTGGTTATAAGCTTAAATACTTTGGGGTGAATTTGTCTTTCATACTGTATGTTACTTTTTATTAGTGATTTAATGATTGTTGGCGCTGACTGCGGCCCTTGCAAATGACCAGCATTACATGGATGAGGCTGAGCTGATTTCGCTAGTTTAACTCCAAATATCACAGCTGACTGTTTGATATGTTCTATCAAAGGTGGGAGGTTTAATTCATGTTGCATATTTATAATTCTGGTGCTCATAGGGCAGCCAAGAATAATCCTCATAGCTTTGTTCTGAATTTTTTCTAGGGGTCTTAAGATAGAGGTAGTCATAGTACAGAGCTGCAGGGTGTGATAGTCGACTAATGACCTGACATATGCGAGATAGAAAGTTCGGCATATGTTAATTCCAACACCAGATACCCTATTGGCAAGAAGCTTTAACGGTCTGAGTCTCTGTTGCAGTCTTTCACACAAATCTTTGACATACTCTGTGTGAGGGGGAGAAGGAACTGGTATTCCCAAATATTTGTGATTTTCGCACACCTTAACCATTTGATTGCTTAATACAAGGTGAGGCTCTTGCGAGATGCTGGAAAAGTACTTTGTTTTTGGAGTTGAAATGACAAGACCAATGTCTTTTGATACTTGAGAAAAGTCATTAAGTATTATTTGCATATCATTGGCAGAAGGTGCCCTTATACATATGTCGTCTGCATAACATATGATGGTGCATTCATCATTTGGTAGTCTGAGAGACTTGAGAAGCTTATCCATTAAGATGTTAAAGAGAAGGGAGACAGAACTCCTCCCTGAGGAGTTCCCAGTGTAAATTCCTTTTCGCTGGAAGTAAGATATCCTTTATAGTACACTTTAGAGGTTCGACTACTTAGGTAGCATCTAATTAGTTGCAGTAGTTTACCTTTGACCCCTAAAGTTGCTAAATGATCCAAAATAACGGTTCTATTTGCAATATCGAAGGCATTTTGCAAATCTAGAAAAACAGTGACTTCAGAGCAGTGCTCAACATTCATAAATTCTACAAAACAGTCTTTGGTACTTTTTCCTTTCATAAATCCATACAAATTATGTGATAATTTTCCCTCGAGTGTGAAATCAAGTCTGTTA
>JAXCGZ010002204.1:0-17500 GCA_037179515.1 Halocaridina rubra
AATTGAAAATAAAATGACAAAATTTCAAACATAAATGGAAGAAATTTTTTTTTGAGCTATTTATATATGTTGATCTCGGCCAGGCTACATTTCCGGCGCTAAAGTGAATACATACTTTCTTTCATCTTGAAAAGTAAAAATCGTCGGTGTTCCAAACGACCATCTTTGTGAAAATATTTTGCGGGAGCTGAATCACCAACAGTGAGATTTTTTCTTTTTTTTCATATGTCCCTATTGTTGCCCATTTGGGCATTTTACGACTATGCTACTGTGATCCGTAACCTACAGTGAGATTAAATCACATTTTTCGAGTTATAACTGCACTAATTAATTACTTAAAATACTTTATTTACTAATTTATCAGATCTTAACATTATCACGACAGTGAGACTGACATACCAACAGTGATAAAATTACAGAATAATCTCAGCAAAGTTAAACTGATCAGAAGGAAATAAGCAGATGTATTCTCCATCCAAATTCAACACCTTTCTTTTCCATTCCAAACTGGCGCAGTTGAGAATGATTTTATTCTTAAACAGTATAGAGAAAATGGTGAAACAAAGTTCTACAATCATTTTGAAGAATATGAAAAGAGACGAATTTATATTTATCAGACATGTCAGAATAACTGCAGTGGAAAGTGTGTCATGTGCGCAATATAGAGAGTTTAGGCAGTTGAGACGACAGGACTATGACAAGAAGGACACCACTACCTCTCTTTCTCATCCCTGAGAGATTCGTTTCTTTTGGAAGAAAAAATTCAAACAACATACAACTTCCTCTAGTGTCAACTACCACCATAAGAGTACGATTTGCCAGAAGGGTAATGGTAGTGGATTGCTTTCAGGACTGGAGACAAGAACTCACACGCGTTAGATAGTGCTAGTGTGATTGGACATACTAGAAGTAACTGAATATAGTATGGCCACTCGCTTTCGATGACATGAGTTGATCCTTGCCGCCGATCCGCTAAGCAACCCGCTACTCTAAATCCACCAAGCAAATCGCATTCAGTGTGACAGTAGCATTTTTACCATAACATATTTTAAACTCTTTCTAAACTTTTTACACAAAAGGTAGGTCATCTGATCTTGTGTTATTAAAAAGAATGACGTACTCGCATAAAGCATCTGTAGCGCTTTACTTCGCTTAAAGCATGTAAAGATGAAATAAGTCTAAAACAGGAATTGCAAAGACATGAAAAAACTTAAAGTTTAGAGATCAATGTGGACTCCGCCATATGGTCAGAAGCAGAACGAATACGACACCATAAGAATGCAGGAAATATATAACATATGCACTTAAACTGATGTCCATGTATACACCATGTATATAATACAACCATTTATGAGTGTAAAGTCTGGGCACGATACGGCACAAAATTCAGCATATTCCACAGTACAAATAAGTTATATTCATTCAAGCGCTTCAAAATGAAGTAAGTAGAAAAACAGACTGAAAAGAAAAAATTGCTATGCACACCGCAACTACACTGTGAGCGACCCAAGCAGTGTGACGGTGGGACTTGTAGCGACCCTTTATCCTGTAGAAGCTTTGATAAACAAACACAAACAAACATTTCTTTACATTTCTTGACAATGGCTACTCTTTTACAAAACTAAGAGTATACTTATAAGTAGACACGTAATTGAACAAATAAGAAAAAGGGTGATACATACACGTGAGATGGGGTGCATTAGTTTCTGGTTAATGGGAGCATCCTTTTACCTGGCCACTCTCTTACATAAAGGGAATCACGGCCACTGTATATGTGTTTAGATACCAGATATCAAGGAAACAGACATAATAAGACCAAAACCTATAATGACTACTCGAGCAGAATGACCAGGATCATGTAATAAGAAAGACATAACAGTATATAAGTAAATAATTGATGATGAAGGCTAAAAGACGTATATGAATTATTGTGGATGATGTAGCCTTGCTCACAAGGAAATATTTTTTTAAAAGTGTCAACGAAATAAGCATTAGATTTATATACATTTAAATGTGATTACATGCTCTAAGCCTTTAAATCTGAGCCTTTAAATATACTGTTTCCTTTTCATTGTTTTATTCACTTCCACTTCCTGAACAACCGGGTTTATCTGGATTACAAATAAAAAAGCTCTAAAAATGTTAGTGTGATCGATTAAAGCTGAGCACTTAATCTGCATTTCACAGATGCACATTCAAGTTGAATGCTTACAATAACTGGAAACAATAATGTCGTTGGAGAGAGAGAGAGAGGAGAGAGGAGAGAGAGAGAGAGAGAGAGAGAGAGAGAGAGAGAGAGAGAGAGAGAGAGAGAGAGAGAGAGAGAGAGAGAGAGAGAGTTTCAATTTTCACTCCCATGGTTGATGGATTACTTAGGAGAGGCCTATCCTACTTAATAAGCCCTTGATGCTCCCTTGTATATATACAGTATATTATGTTTGGCATTATCATTATGTTTAAAGTGATGCACTGATGTGGCCAGTAGAACACTGGTTTATTGTGGAGTAAGTCCATACTAACACATTACTTCAACCTTTTCTCTCTTCCATTCTGTTCACAGTCATTTACTTCTATATTCTGCAATGTGTACTCTTTTAACCTATTTTTTCCGTCTTCATATCTAATGTAGTTCCACTTTAAAGTCCTCCTTGTCAGTCGCCTTTTGATGATGGTCTCATTCCATCTTCCGCATAACTATGACAAACGTTAAAAACAAAGAAGGAAATAAAAAAAAGTGAGGAACAAAGAGAGAAAGAGAAACTCGACATTAAGTCCCATGACGTTTCCTCCTTTGACTCTGGAGCCAAAGAGTAAAAACTATACTAATCTTTAAAATGGTTAATGGGTTCTGGAGGAAGGATTTATTATTTTATGTACACAATGGTACTCATTATTTTCCCTACTAATGGGTAAACAGATTTCTTTGTTTCAATCGCGGAAATTAATGCAAGAAAAAAGGTCATGCTCTTAAAAATTATAATTTTCTTGATAAAAAAAATATAGCACCTATTCATATCATGGCATACATTATAAAAAAAAAAACTGCATATCAAGGTGTATGAGAAACAAAAGTGTGCAAACTTTTTCTTGACATGCGAGAGTTAAAGTAATAGTTAGTAAAATACTATCAATAATTTAACAAAAAAATATACCTAAATTGAGTAATTTGTTAACTAGAAATCTATTTTAGATTTTAATTTGGCTTGGTGGCAGAGAAAATTACCAAAGACTATACATATAAAGCAAATGATACAGCTACCGTATATCTCTACAAAGAGGCCGACATCCCCCTTGTATAGGGGATGGTGAAGTCAAAGCACTCACCCATACTAGGATTCTTGTTTTAGTTTACAACAAGAACCCCTTTTTATGCTTTGACTCTTTACGAGAGAAAAATAGGAAAGTAGGGATACCAATTGCTTTGCTACACCCGATTTGCTCGATTTTGACGATGCAGAAGAGAGCACAGAGCTATTTTTTTTTTTTTTTGACATCTGAGATCTGCCATAACAGAAAGAAAAAGGAATCTGCAGACTAAAGGGGAGTTTACACAGTCAAACGGTTCGTCGAACGCGGTTCGACAGACAAGTGTTTGAAGTGATGTTCGAACGTGTGAACGGGGTATTTGGTTCCGTGTTCGACAACCAAATACCCCTTTCACACGTTCGAACATCACTTCAAACACTTGTCTGTCGAACCGCGTTCGACGAACCGTTTGACTGTGTAAACCGTCCTTAAGAGAGAATGAACTATGGGAAGCAGAGGAAGTTACCATAAAAGCGGAACCTGGTAAATTCGGTAGCTCACTGGTAAAGCGCGCAAGCTGAGTATTCACCAGCCTGGTATTCACAAGTTCGATCCCACCGCGGGGTGCCAGGATGGGCATCCAACTTTAATCCCCCGGCTTCTACCTCTTTGTGCCTACCCCTATACGAAAGGGGACTCATTGTGACGCAATAACAAAATTTATAAAATATTTTTGAAATAACATTCGAGCGTATATCATGGAGCTACCAGCCATCCATAAACCATTTTTCATCAGATAAAAAAGTAAACAAAAAACTATCCAAAATACAGATAATAATAAAAAGATTTGAAGAGATAGAGGACAGTTCTCTCTGAATGATTAAATTCAAAACAATAATCAGCGATAACTGTCATGTAGGACAGCTAGGACGTATGAATGACATGCCTGGTCAATTAAAACTTTTCATCATCTGACCACATAATCAAAAGCAGGAACTCTAATAGTAAAATATAAAAAAAAATTGCATATGCATGTACAGATATATATATATATATATATATATATATATATATATATATATATATATATATATATATATATATATATATATATATACATATATACAAGGTTGGATTCCTATTAACCATCTGCGGAGTGTAGATGGTAGCGCCTTGACTTAGTACTTATAAGTCCTAGGTTCGAGTCCCGGTCGGGGTAAAAAATTATTCATGTTTTCACATATGTAATGTAATGCAATATCTATATCTATCTATCTATCTATCTATCTATCTATCTATCTCTCTCTCTCTCTGCGTGTGTGTGTCTCTCTCTCTATATATATATATATATATATATATATATATATATATATATATAAACACAAACACACATATCTATAACAAATGCATAGATGTGCTCCATATGCGTATATCTATCTATATTTCTATATAGCTATCAATCTATCTATCTATCTATCTATCTATCTATCTATCTATCTATCTATCTATATATATATATATATATATATATATATATATATATATATATATATATATATATATATATATATATATATAACACAAACACACATATCTATAACAAGTGCATAGATGTGCTTCATATGCGTATATATATCTATATTTCTATATAGCTATCTATCTATCTATCTCTATCTATTTAGCCATCACTCCATCTGCCCATCCATCCATCCATTCATCCATCTAAAAATATAAATATAAAGATAGATAGACAGATAGATAGATAGATAGATAGATAGATAGATAGATAGAGAGGCAGGCAGGCAGGCAGGAAGACAGACAGACAGATAGACAGATAAATAGACACACACACACACACACAAACATCATAAGTAAGAGCAAATTCAACATAACTTCCGATAAAAGTCTGCATATGTTTGTGAGTAGAAAAATGTTCGTGTAGTAAAGACAGTCCTGGCAATTTAAAAGAATTTTTTTTCGGAAATTTGAAAAGGGGAGAGCAGACGGCAATCGAGAAGAAGAACAGCTGAAGAGGTGCCAGCATCGGAAATCATCGAATTACTTAAGTCTTTGTGTGAATTAACTTGACGCTGTGGTTCCATATCTTGTTAATAATACTACTTCCCATAACAGTTAGTTTAGTAGTTAAATTATAATAAAAAAAAAAAAACGAAAAGAGCGGTGAAGTTTTGAGTTGAGGTGCCAAGTAGCTCACTGTTGTCTTTTTTCTCTTTTCATGAAATTTTTCGTTTCAATCGAATTGGGTTTTTATTGCTCACATGTTATTAACTTTATCCTGTGATTGTACATCTTGGCTGAAAGTTGCCTAGTCTTTTTCTTTCGAAAAGATCAATTTAGCATTTAAGAATAAAAAATAAAAACAGGTATTCAAGGCATCAAGTGTTTTTCCTCAGATGCATGTTCAAGCATTTCTTCATGTGGAGTTTTATTATAACCAAAGTCAAATTTTAAGTTAGGGTTTGTGTTACCAGGAAAATGCTTCACTGAAAAGATTAACTAAATCAGAAATCATAAGAAGATAAAAGCAAATCTGCGTGATATTAAATAATATTTTTCTGTATTCTGTGAAACTCAAATTCCAAGATGAAACCATCTCTGTCTCTACCTCCCATGCTAGGTCTGTGAGGAGTAGTAAACGATCCTTAGGTGTGGCAGGCATAGGAGTAACTCTTAGGAATTTGAAACAGAAATTCAGGGACCTTTTGACCTTTATATCAAATCTGTTTGATAAACTTCAGAATATGGATAGAGAAATGAAAAATGCTTTGAAAGTAAGTTAAAATAAAATGAAACACTAAGAAAGGAAATTTAGAGGGGTTAACAACGACAAGGGTAAGAGAGAAAAGAAATAAAACAAATAAAAAGCTGGAGGTGGAAAAGAAAGAAGTAAAGGTCAGGATTTCTAAACAACAAGATAATAACCAACAGTAAAGTGACAGCATAAATGAATTAAATGTTAGTTCACTGCTTTCTTCTAGTAGAAATGAGATTGCAACTTGGAATGTCCAGATAAAGAAAAACATTGAGTGGTCTAGATAAAATTATCAAGAGCTAAATACAAAACATGATAGCATTACAAGACTTTAGAAGATGCAGTGAAGAAAAATTTGGCAGAAAAAAAGGCAGTGAGGGAGGGGGCACTGGAAAAGGTAAATACTGTTAATACAAAGAAATAGTAATAGCAAAAATGAAAGATGCTGTGACTGAAAGTGCTAATACAGTGATCAAAGAGACACTTGATAAAGAGATGTCAGTGATAATCTCAGGTATAAGTGAATCCCAGTGTCAACATGGTCAGGAAGACTTAAACATAATAACTTTAGGATTTAGACCTGATAAGGATGCCTGGAGTAGTATGTAGTCCAGATAATATTGTAAACATACACCAAATTGGTAAATATTGTAGGGAGGGAAAGGCAAGAAATATGAAAGTAACTTTAGAGAAAGGGGACCCATTTAGAGCATTGGTGATGAGGGCAAAAAATCGGACACACCTTCAAGAAGCCAGAATAGTGTTCATTAGACTATAAAAAAACACAGGAAGAGTTGGAAAGCTTGTTGCAATAAGATGAAATATTAAATCAGGGAAAAATGAAGAAGTCAGGAAAAACTATCGCTTCAGGGTTCTTCCAGCCAGAGGGGTGATAGAGTAGATAATGCTAGATCAGGGAATGAGGCCTCATTAAGATTGCTGTACACAAATGATGATGCGGTAGCTGGTAAGCCAGTAGATTTAAAGGATAGGGTTCACGACAGTGAGGCATATATAGCAGCGGTTACAAAGATGACATAAATAGTGTCACAGTTTTTCCTAAGGGCTTCAGAATATTAAGGGTTGAAAGATCTGAGTGGACTGGTGAAAGGCTGCAGGTTAAAGACACATTTTACTATAGAAGGTGAGTTCAAGGAATTTATTGTTGCTCGCATAAATACTGGCTCAGATAGCATCGTAACAGCTGTCGTATATAACCCATCAAAGCATCAACACAGGCTAGAGGTTTAAGAGGAAAGTTATATAAGCACTATCGAACTTATAAACTCAGTTGCTAACATCGCATGAGAGAGAAAGCATAAGATTTTGATTATGGGAGATCTTAATCATAGAGAGATAGATTGGATTAATCTTGACCTGCATAGTGGAGAGGATTCATTTGGGGCAAGATTATTAGATTGTATGCAAGGATATTTCCTACACCAAAATGTACAGGAACCAATGAGGGCCAGGGGTAGGGATGAGCTATCACTTTTTGATCTAGTATTCACAGATAATGTGTTATATATTGACAAAACTGAGTATGAACCACCAATTGAAACAAGTGACCAATGTGTGTTATTGATGAGGTATATAATCGAAAATGTTCTGCCTGAAAGTAGGGGCACTGAGAAGGATATGAGGAGGATCTACCCAAAAGCATATTATATAAAATTAATTATCTTTTTGCAGTTATTGACTGGATGACCTTATTTAACAACAAATCAGTACAAGAAATGTACAAAATCTTTTGTGAGGAATATGATAAGATAGTCACTGCATACATTCCACCAATATAAGAGTTATTCATGCCAGAGAGTATTGGCTCAATAATAAGGGTAAGAGAGCTAAGGAGTGGAGAGACAAATGCTGGAAAAGGAATAAGAGGAGAAAAAAACATAAATACCTGGCAGGCTTATAAAAGAGCAAGAAATGATTACCTAAGTAAAAGAAGAGAGGCAGAGAATGAATAAGAAAGTAATTTCACAAGGAAGGCTAAAGAAAATTCCAAACTTTTCCACATCTCTATCAGAGGGAAACTGAAGGACAAAGGACAGGTTTTAAAGAGAGCGGATGGAAGCATCACTGAGACGGATGGAGAGATCTGCAAAGAATTGAACAAAGAGTTTCAGTCAGCATTTACTGCAGAAAATACCCCACTGCCTCAGATTGCAGAGATAGGAGTTCATGGGTCAGTATTACAAAACATCATCTTTTCAGCTACAGAGGTATGAAAAGCGTTGATTGAGTTAGATGCCCATAAAGCTAAAGATCTTGATGAATATCCCCTCATGTACTTAAAAAATGCACTAAATCAATATTGGTTGTGCTATGTATTATATTTGAAAAGTCATTGGCATCTGGGAAGATTCCAAGATGCTGGAAACAAGCAAACGTGGTACCTATCTTCAAAATGGGAGGAAAGATACAGCTCTTAACAATAGACATGTTCCCTTGACCAGCATAGTTTGCAAAGTTATGGAGAAACTACTAAAAGAACGCATCTCTCTTTGCTTGGAATCCTTCAACTTTATTTTAGTGAGACAATATGGCTTCAGAAAAGGTGGATCAACTGTAACAAACTTATTAGAATTTTATGATGAGGTAAGCCAGATCTTGCAAGGAAGAGAGGCTAGGCGGATTGCATAGTCTTAGATTTTCAGAAGGCATTTGATACAGTACCACATTGGAGACTTATTAAGAAGCTACAATTGGTGGAAATGCCTTGGAATAAAAACTTACTTAGAAGGATTGGAACAGAGGGTTTGAATAAGACAGTCAGTGACTGGAAAAGAGTTAATAGTGAGGTTCCACCAGGTTCAGTTTTAGAGCCACTTTTGTTCCTTGTATATGTAAATAACCTACCATATCTGTAAATTCATTCTCGAATATGTTTGCAGATGATACAAAGAGTGTGAAGAAATTAAAAATCGAGAACAATGGTTGAGAACTTCAGGACGACCTAAATAGTCTGCATGAGTGGTCAGAAAAGAGCTACTGAAATTCAGTACTTCAAATTCTAAGGTAATGAGAATGGGTACAAATGCAAAAAGCCAAAGCTGGATAATAAATAGAAGGTGCAGAAGTTTAAGAAACAGAGAATGAGAGAGAACTAGGAGTAAACATATTGCCAAATTTGTCTTTGGAAATGCATATAAATGGCATAGTAAGGACTGCATATGCTTTTTTTTTTTTTTTTTTTTTTTTTTTTTTTTAGCAATATAGGAGTAGTCTTCGGACAAATGTACAAGAAAATGCTCAGAAATATTTATGCAACTTATGCGAGACAAAAGCTTGAATATGCAGCACACTTTTGAAATCCGCACATGAAAAAGCATATAAATAAGCTGGAAATTTCAAAAACATGCTATAAAACTGGTGCCAGAAATATGCAGTCTCAGATATGAGGAGAGGGTGAGAGAATTACACTTACCACAACTCAAAGCTAGAAGGGGGATATGGTGACGGCTTTTAAATTCCTTTATGGTTTTGACAGAGTGGTTAGGGATCGATATGTTGATATGGCTGGCTTTAGAATTAGAGGTCATAGCTTGAAGCTTCGCGAGAAAACTTTATTTGAAGGACGTGAGGAAGTAACTTTTTAGTGTAAGAATAGTTGATTTTTGGAATCCGCTAAAAGACGAGGTAGTTACCTCAATCCATAGTTTTATGGACAAGTATGATAACTATCATTGAATACAAAATGAAACCGCCTAGGAGACGGGGAGTTACGAGCATAGGGCTGTTTTCCGAAAGCAGAATTAGTTGATTTCTTACATACATACATACATAAACACACAAACTACATACACATATCTAAAACATATGCATATATAAGCTTTATTCCCACAATGTTGACCCTCGCAATATCCCCTTCACATTCAGCGATGCATTTTATATCCTCCGCAATAACGAAACCCGACCGGTAGTAATTACTCAATTTGTACAACTTGAATTTCTGTGACTGCGGTAGTGCAGTGGTAAGAAAACTTAACTTGGAAAGTGATAAACCCGAGATCAAGCTCACCATGGGGCGTTGGGAAGGGCATCCAACCTTAATTCCCCTGCTCCGGCCTGTTTGTGTCAACCCCCATAAATGGAGATTAAAAGTGACACATAAAAATGTCTATAGAACATACAACTAGAATTTTATTTCTATTGATATCTTATAAGATTATTTTGATGTGGTTCATCATGTTACAAGAAAAAAGAAAAAGGAAATAATAGTGATTCCAGAGGATATTACGAGTAAATTGCATTCGTTGTTTAGAGGGTCACTGTAGGTCAATGGTAGAGCAAGCCATTTGGGAACTGAATCGTCTGAACAACGAGGGTTTTATGCAGCTGCCGAGTGTTATATAAAGGGCGGCATCCAGGCTTAACACGTGTGTCCACCCTTTTTCGAATAGAGATTAAATGCGGCATATAAAATGGCAAAACAAAAATTTTGTTAAGTCCTAACTAGAAAATTTTTTCATGATCTAAAATGTATAACTGAAAATTACAGTGAAGAAAAATAATGATGCTCAAGAAATTCTCCTAAAAATAATGTTTTCAAGTCGATTTCAACAAGATATTGTATTAATATCATTTTCTTATATACTGCTTCAACAAGATATTGTATAAACACAATTTTTTTAAATGCTAAAATTATGTTAATTAGTATCAAGGCATTAAAAAAATAAACCTACGAATACGAAAAACCATTAGTGGTTTTACTGATTCGTGTTCCAAAGCTTCCATAGCAAAAGACCAGAAGTAATTTTCACACGAATTTATAAAATTTTATGATCATATTTTATTTCTGATTGTAAATATATCTACACAATATTTTGAAAGGAATTTTCATGAATAAATTATCAAGTTCTGGGGGCCGAGCGACAGCTTAGCAGTAGATCACGCAAGTTGGAAAATGACGAACCTGACATTCACGGACTCGATTCCACCGCGAGGTGTTAAGAAGGACACAGATCCTTAATCCCCCTATATCAACCTGCTTGTGTCCACCCTCATTCGAAAAGGGACTAATATTGATACTTTAACCGAAATGAAAATACAGTTCTGAAAACAGGTTATTAAGTGTGCGAAAATGCATCCTATTTATTAGCCCACAAGTCCAGAGTACATATAGGCCTACAGCAAAAACAGTACAAACAATGCACGAGTATTATATTCCACATCATTACCTACGAGAGGAATTAAAGTCAAGAATAACCCCGAGTCGGGTTTTATTATTATTATTATTATTATTATTATTATTATTATTATTATTATTATTATTATTATTATTATTATTATTATTTTTATTATTATTATTATTATTATTATTATTATTATTATTATTATTATTATTATTATTATTATTATTATTAATAATATTATTATCATCATTATTATTATTAGTTAGGCCCAGCTCTTCCCACATTCATTTCGGATCGCTGTATCTCACTAGCCTCTTGGAGACAAGTAGTGGGCTCGGCTAAACACTTTATGGTTGAATGAACTTCCTGACATGAACACTCTCTCTTAAACCAGGTTTAGGATCAGCATCCAGTTGAGTTAATTTGCTTTCCTTTGGCTGGATTTATTCACAGTATCTATTCAAGGTCTAGATTACTTCTCATAATCCTAAGTGAAGTCGATGTCTTTTTTGCTGTCCTATTTTATATATATATATATATATATATATATATATATATATATATATATATATATATATATATATATATATATATATATATATATATATATATATATATATAGAGAGAGAGAGAGAGAGAGAGAGAGAGAGAGAGAGAGAGAGAGAGAGAGAGAGAGACGGAAAAAATTTCTATCATTCTTAAAATAACTGAACAGCATCAAAGTGGACTGTACAGTTTACTGAAAGCACGAGACACCATGCATCATATACCACCTTTGAAGGGAGTGCATAGAGAGATCTTCTTCCAAAGACGTAACAGATCTCTTCGATAGTGCACTAGCTTTTGAGGGCCAAACCTTCATCATAGGATGGCCCATAGCACCAGCCGCCCGTTGTGATACTAAGGCTGAAGGGTTTTTTGGACTCAAATAGGGCTGTCCAGGTCATTTCGATGTTAATTCTTCCTACAGTTTTTTTTTCTTTTTTTTTATGAGTGTGTCACCAGGACAGGCAGAAACTGCCCTCATCAATAAAGGACCGGGCACGAGAAAATACCAAGACGAAGGAAAAGAAAAAGGTTAAGGACAAGGCAGAGATGAGGTAATGTCAAAGGAAAACGACAGACAGAAAAAACAGTCAAAGAACAGAGGACCCAGAGATAAGGAGGACTAGGCTCTGAGATGACGACAGAGCTGCTTTTTGAAGGATGAAAGGTCATAAGGATTAGGAAAGGCAGAAGGAGGAAGAGAGTTCCAGAGTCTGGAGGTAGATGGGAAAAAGCAGTCGCTGCACCGACCAATCCGAGAGCTACAAATCTCCACACAGTACCTGTGGGATGAGGCTGCTTGGCAAGTGTTACGCGGCCTCGGCAGTGGGGGAGGGATGCAACTCGCCAAATCATCAGAGCAGCTATGGAAGTAGTAGCGATAGAAAAGAGAAAGGGAAGATACCTTACGACGAAGAGAGAGAGAGAGAATCTAGATTAGAAGTAAGAGAAGGATCATTAATGAGTCTGCCTGCCTTAGATTCAACCCTATCAAGAAGATAAGTATAATAATAATAATAAACTTTATTTCCATTTTACAATGGGTATTCGTCAGCCAGGACAAGCCCCAACCCCCCACTGTGATGTCCACCCACAGCAGTTCCTGCCAGTAAACAGCTTAAACTCTCGGTCTTGGACGGGGACCGATCTTTCGACCTCGTGAATGCGAAGCCAGCGCGTTACCACTGTACTAGCCAGATGTGTGAGCAATATTCTAAGTAGGGATGGATAAGACCTTTATAAATTTTAAGTAACTGCAAAGAGGAAAAGTAATGACGAAAACGATACAAAACCCCCAATTTTTGGGATGAAGATTTAGAAATTTGGATTATGCGATTCCTTCAAGACAAGTTAGAGGCTATATGGATTCCTAATATGTTGATAGAGTTGAGAGGGCAAATTTCGTTAGTTTCGAAGACAATAGGGTTATCAGGAGGAGAAGAAGATAAAGAGATAGCCAGAAACTGTCTTGGAGGCATTGAATTTTCCTAAATTTTGAGTTCCCCACTCAGATATTCTCTGCAAATCGGAGTTAAGAGTAGAAGAAAGAGTGATACGAGATTGATTACGAGTAACAGATGAAGGTTGTGAAGAAAAGGCAGAGGAAAAGTGAAGGGTAGAATCATCAGCAAAGGCATGAAGAAGAAAGGAAGATGGGGATTGTAGAAGATTATTGATGAAGAGAAGGAACAGAGTAGGTGAAAGAACAGAGCCCTGAGGAACACCACTGGTAACAGAGAAAGGGATAGATGTCACACCATCAACAACTACAGATATAAAATGGTCAGTAAGAAAACTGGAAATCAGAGAGCAGAAAGAAGTGGTAAAGCCATAGGCAGGGAGTTTGGCCAACAAAGCCTTGTGCCAGACTTTGTCAAAAGCATTAGATATATCAAGGCGACGACAAAGAATTCCCCATAATGCCTCAGAGAAGATGCCCATACATGAGTAAGATACGATAGGAGATCACCAGTGGATTTTGCCTTGCAGGAGCCGTACTGGTGATCGGAGATAAGTGAATTAGATTCAAGGCGTTTCAAGAAGTGAACATTGAGCAAAGTTTTGAAAACTTTAGCATAGAGGAGGTTAGGGCAATAGGTCGGTAGCTTGAAGGAATAGAGCGGTCACCCTTCTTAGGAACAGGTTGAACTAGAGCATTCTTCCAAGATGAAGGATAAATACTGGTTGACAGAATGAGGCAAAAAAGACGGCAAAGCACAGGAGCCAATTCATATGCAAACTCCTTAAGGTACCTTGCAGGGATACCATCGGGACCAGATGCCTTGTTCATCTTCAGTGAGCAAAGAACCTTATGAACTTTGTGTGAAGAAAGGATAAGGGAGGGCATAGGGTTAGAGAGGGGTAAAGATTGAGGAACAGGTGCGCTGGAATCGTTTACAGAAGAGTTGGCAGAAAAATGAGAGCCAAAGAGAGTGGCTTTTTCGGTGAGAGAGCAAGCTATAGAACCATCAGAATGAATGAGAGGGGGAAAGCTTGAGTTACAGAAGTTTTTGGAGAGGTTTTTGGCTAAGGACCAGAAGCATTTGTCAGTGGGAGAGGAGTTAAGGTCATCAACTTTCCTTCTTATAAAGGAAGCCTTAGACCTTCGAATCTGAGCAGTACAGCGATTCCTAGCTACAATAAAAGCAAAGCGAGTTATATCTGAAGGAGAGGCTTGATAAGATCGGTGTGCTGGATTCCTAGTCTGGATAGCCAAGGGGCAGGCACGGTCAAACCAAGGTTTATGGGGAGAGAAAGATTTTGTAGAAGAGGGGATGTATGCCTCCATTCCCGCGGTCATGATCTCGGCAACCTTTAGAGCTACCTGATCAGGGTTACGGGACCGAAAGCAGTAGTCATTCCATGGGAAGTTACGGTTCTCTTTCTATGCCTACATCAACACCTAATATTCTTGGATATTCGTTACAAATCTCTTATTATCCCTTCACATCCGACAAGTCCCAATACTCCCCACCTCTTTTTCTCTTTACTTTTGTTTTCTCGCGCCCAGGCCTGATGACGGCAGATTTTTTTTTCTTTGGCCCGTCCTGGTGTCACAATCATAAAAAAAAATCAGGCATTAATACCTCATTGATGAAAAGAATTCACATTGAAAGAGACTACGACAAAGTAGAGTTGTTTTCATGGGGGCCAATATATATTTTTCCAGGAGAGGGCTTTCCACCAAAATAAAACAAAAATAAATAAATAGTTCGTCAGTTATGAAGCGTGCAGAGGCAGTATGTGTGGATGGAGAGTAACAGGTGGAAGTAAAAGGAAAGGTAGTGAAAGGGGGAATGAGGAGGAGACTGAAGTAGTGGCTGAAAAGAAGCAGGCATTTGAAGTATGGTTGAAGATAGGTTAGCAAAGCGCATAGTGAGGGAGGCAAAGAGAGAAGCAGATGTAAGATGGGGTACGAGCTTGTCTGAGAATTTTGAAAAGAACAAACAATTTTCGGAAGGAAGGGCAAAGAGTGAGGAAAGGTGAGTCTGGTAGAAAGGAGAGGCCGAAAGGAGTAGATGGGCAATTACTAGTAGATGAAATAAAGGTGGAAGAGACAGATGGGCTGAGTATTTCAAGGAACTGCTAAATGAAAATGATAGAGAGGCAGAGATCGTAGATGTGGGAAATAAATGGAGAATGCCAATGTTAGGTGATGATAATAATAGAGAAGTAACAAAAGAGGCGGTACATTTGGAAATGAAAGCAATGAAAGCAGGTAAAGCACCAGGGATAGATGGGTTGCATGTATAATGCTTGACATAAAGGTGGAGAGGCAGTAGTGGAATGGAGGGTTAGGATGTTGAGTGTAGTTGGTAAGGTATATGGAAGAGTGTTAATTGATAGAATTTGGAAAGGTAGAGAGAGATTGATTGATGAAGAACAGTGTGGGTTCAGGAGAGGAATAGGATATGTGGATTAGGTGTTTGTGGTAAGACAGGTGAGTGAGAAGCTCTTAGAGAAAGGTAGGACACTTTTTGGGCCTCTATGGGTTTAGAGTAAGCGTATGCCAGGGTTTATAAGAGACGCATTGTGGAGTATGTTGCGACTGTATAGAAAAAGTGGAAATTTGTTGAATGCCGTGAAGAGTTTTACTTGAATAGTAGAGCAAGAGTGAAAGGCAGGAATGGTATGAGTGATTGGTATGAGGTGAATGTAGGGTTACGTCAAGGTTGAGTAAACTCGCCGTGGTTGATTAAGGTGTAAATGGATTGAGTGGTAAGGGAAGTAAATGAAAGAGTATTAGACAAAGGCTTGGCATTAGTGGGTGAGTATGGAAGGTTGTGGAATTTGAATCATATGCTATTCGTGGATGTCATAGCACTGGTAGCTGATACTGAGAAGAAGCTGAATCGTTTGGCAACTAAGTTTATTAGGGTGTGTGAAAGAAGGAAGTTGCAGGTGAATATTGGTAAAAGAAAAGTCATGAGTTGCACGAGAAGTGATAATGTAGGTAGATTGAATGTAGGAGTAAATGGGGAGATGGTTGAAGAAGTTGAGAGTTTTAAGTATCTGGGGTCGCAAGAGTCAAGGAATGGAGGAGTGGATGCAGAGGTAATTTATAGAGTGAATGAAGTGAGCAAATGTCCAGGGGGGTTGAAAAGTATGATGAGAAATAGGTATTTGGGAATGAATCCAAAGAGAAAGATATATGAAGATGTGATTGTACCTACAGCATTTTATGGAACAGAGACTTGGAATGCAAGATAGAATAAAAATACAATTTGATTGTATTGCAGATGAGGTGTTTGAGATGCATGATTTGTGTAGCTAGAATAGACAGAGTGAGAAATGAAGAGATTAAGCAGATAATGGGTGTTGAAAGAAGGCAGTCGGATAGGTTATATCAGAGAGCGTCGAGTTGGTTTTGACATACGTAAAGGATGAGAGTTGAACGAATAATGAAGAGCAGAAGTGGTTGAGTTAGGCCAAGAGGGAGACCTAAAATAAGATGGATGGATGGGCGAATAGGGCATTGGATGCACGTGTAATGTCAATGGAGCAGGGAAGAGACTGTGCAAGAAATAGGAATGAGTGGAGGAAGATTGCTTATAGGTGACACGGGCCAAAGGGCTTTCTCTCACCTGCTAGCTCAGTGAAGTGTGATAGACGGGTGTGAGAGGAGTTGCCATGTTAGGAAGTGGTGGGGGTAGACCAGTTGCAGCTGTTGGGTCTCACTGTAGAATATCCTTGCCGCTTACCTTGTGGCTGACCCATGCAGAGTGGTAGGGGGAGAAATGTGGCAACCATTTATCCCCAAGGAGCTAAGAGGAGTAATTGGGGTATGTATGGATCACGGCGAATGCGTGTTTTTTGGCTCGGTCACTCCCTTACACGGGGGAATGGGACCATGTATTTGTATGTATAGTATGTCAGCGAGATGAGGGCTACGGTACCTCAATAGTTGAGTGAGCAAGTTAATAATTGACGAGACTCACATTTTCAAGTTCGACCCCACTGCGAGGTGCTAGAAATAGCACTCAGCCTAAATTTCCCAGCGCCAACGTGTGTGCCCTCCCTCATTTGATCAGGCAGTAATTGTGACACAAAACCGCAATAATAAGCATGTAAGAGAGGTTCACCTTTTGCTACGTTGCAGTAAAGCCGGCGACGACCATTGGAATATCAGAAGAAAAGTGTCATAATGTGAACTTCTCGCAGGTTTCATCAAAATTCTTGATGGAAAAGGAATGAGATCTTGTGTGATATACAAATCTCTATCCAAAGATGAGAGTATATCACAACATAGGAAAATATTACGTTAAAATGGCGAAGCAAAAGGAAAGAAAAATAA
>JAXCGZ010002204.1:20000-30000 GCA_037179515.1 Halocaridina rubra
TGATAACTGTGTCGTGAATGGATGGAATAAGAAATGAGGTGAGGCAAAAACCGGGTGTTGGAAGCAGGCCGTATGATAGCTTAAACCAGAGAGCGCTCAGACGGTTTCCTCATATGAGAAAAATGATTGAGGAAAATCCGGCAAAGAGAGCGAGAAGGGGAAGGGGATGGGGCCAAGTTCGATTCTCACTTCCTCGTATTGCCCTCTAAGTAACGCAAATGACAAGGGCATGGTAGAATGTATGTACGTTCGTCTAACTGTCTGTCTGTCTTTATGCATGTATGCAAGCATGCATGTACGTACATATGTACGAACGTATGTTTGTATGTACGTACGATCGTCTAACTGACTGTCTGTCTCTCTTTATGCATGTATTTTTTATAAGTGTGAAATCGGGACAAGGATGAAATTCTCCAACTCATCAGAGTAGCGATGGAAGTACAAGCGATAGAAAAGAGAAAGGAATGATAATTTACGGCGAAGAGAAAGAAAATCCACGTTAAATGTAAGAGAAGGATCATTGATGAGTCTTGACTGCCTTAGATTCAACCATATCAAGGACATAAGTATATGAAGAAGAACCCCAGGTGCGAGCAGTATTCTAAGCAAGGACAGATAAGACCTTGATAGATTTTAAGAAACTGTAAAGAGGAAAAGTAATGACGAGAACGAAACGGAACCCCTAATATTTTGGATGCAGATGTAGAAATCTGGATTATGTGATTCCTCCAATACAAGGTAGAGGCTATCTGGATTCCTATTATGTTAACAGAATTAAGAGGGTAAATTTCGTTAGTTTTGAAGACAATAGGGAAATAATAATAAGAAGAAAATAAAGAAATAGAAATTGCGTCTTGGAGGCAATAAATTTTACTAAATTTTGGGTGCCCCACTCAGATACCCTCTGCATATCGGAGATGAGAGAAGAAGAAAGAGTGATACAAGACTGATTATAAGTAGCAGATGAAGATAGTGAGAAGATGCAGAGGAAAAATGAAGGGTAGAATCGTCGGCAATGGCGTGGAGAACAGAGAAGGATGGGGACTGAAGAAGATCGTTGATGAAAAGAAGGAAAAGAGTAGGTGAAAGAACAGAACCCTGTGGAACACCACTGCTTACAGGGAATAAGGTAGAGGTTGCGTTGTCAGTAACAACAGATATAACACGGTCAGAAAGAAAATTTGAAATCAGAGAACATAAGCAGGAAGTTTGGCCAACAGAGCCTTGTGCCAGACTCTGTTAAAAGCCTTAGAGATATCAAGAGCGACAACAAAGGATTCCCTTAGTTCCTCTAAGATGACCATACGTGACTAATATAGGACAGACGGTCACCAGTGGATCTTGCCTTGCAGAAGCCGTACTGGTGATCAGAGATAAGCGAGTCAAATTCAAGATGTTTCATGAAGTGAGAAATTAGCAAAGTTTCGAATATTTTAGCGACAACAGAGATTAGGGTAATGGGTCTGTAGTTTGAAGGAACTGAGCAATCACCCTTCTTAGGAACAGGATGAATCAGAGCATGATTTCAAGATGAAGGATAGATACTGGTTGACAGAACGAGGCGATAAAGACCACAAAGTACCGGAGCCAGATCATCTGCAAACTCCTTAAGGAAACTTGCAGGAATACCATTGGGTCTGGATGCATTGTTTATCTTTAGAGAGCGAAAATCCTTATGAACTTTGTGTGAAGGGAGAATAAGGGAGGGTATTAGGTTAGAGAGCGATAAATTATGAGGAACAGGTGTGCTGGAATCGCTTACGGGAGGGTTGGCAGAAAAATGAGTGGCAAAGAGAGTGGCTTGGTCAGTTGGAGAACAAGCTATAGAATCGTCAGAACCAACGAGAAGGGAAAAGCTTGAGTTACAAAAGTTTTTGGCTAAGGACCAGAAACATTTATCAGTGGAAGAGGAGTTAAGGTCATCAAATTTCCTTCTTAAGAGGTAAGCTTTAGACCTTTAAATCTGAGCAGTACAGTGATTCCTAGCTGTAACAAAGGAAGAAGGAGTTAAATCAGAAGGAGAGGCTTGGTATGACTGGTATGCCTGAGCCCTGGCCTGAATAGCCATGAAGCAGGCACAGTCAAACCAAGGACCAAGAGGAAAAAAAGTTTTCATAGAAGAGGGGATGAACGCCTCCATTCCAGAGGATATTTTCTTGGCAACTTTTAAGGCTACTTGATCAGGGTTGTGGGTCCAAAAGCAGTGGTCACCCTACAAGAAGTTCAAGAGAATGCTATGCAAATCATCGTGTTGGATACACTCAAAGTGACAAAGGCGGGACCGAGAAGGGGGAATTGATAGAGGAGAGGCGAAAATGGAAGAGACTGATATTACAGAGTGGTCAGATATACCAAGAGGCGAAATAACAGAATATGAGCAGTTTGAAGGATTACAGGTAAGAAATATTTCATGAGTGTTAGCTACATGTTCGTGGAAATTGGGAACACAAGTAGGATGTTTGATAATCTGACCCAGATCGTGTGTAATAGGGAAAGCAAGGGCCTCAATTCCTCCCTATTCAGTGTAAGTAGAATTAAGCCACTCAATGCGGTGTACACTGAAGTTCCCAATATAGAGACCTTTAGCATGTGGGTGAGAAGATAGCAAGGACTCATGTCAAGAGGACAGATATTCGAAGAGAGACACATAGTCATTGCAATTGGAGAACAGTAGCAGAAGCAGAGGAATATAGTGATAGTGGAGAGATAGATCTTCACCCAGAGAATATCAAAGTCAAGAGATTCAAGGTCCATGAGCTTGTAATAGGGTTGTTAGTGTTGCAGTAGGCACAGACCCAACCTTTAGAGCAAAAACGAGAGTACAGGTTACAGTGAGGGATTTGAAATGGGTCAGAGGAAGCATAGCTAGACAGCTGAGTTTCAGAGAGAAGGAGGAGGTTAGGGAGGGATGTACCCAAGTGCTGTTTCACAGGTGAATGATTGGAGTTCATACAATGAATATTAGAAAAGTGAATACTGAAAGAAACAGATCTATCAGGAGATGCAAGATATGTATATATGTATGTATGTATGTATGTATGTATGTATGTATGTATGTATGTATGTATGTATGCATGTATGTATGTATGTATGTATGTATGTATGTATGTATGTATGTATGTATGTATGTATGCATGCATGCATGTATGTATGTATGTATGTATGTATGTATGTATGTATGTATGTATGTATGTATGTATGTATGTATGTATGTTGCTCATATGAAAGTATCTATGAAAGGAAAACATACAACTATTTAACGTCACTGAGTATATCTTTGTGAATTCCATGAATAGGGTAGTTGGAAAATCCCCCTCAAAAGCCTCGCAATGTTTAATTTAGCACCAATTACCAATTCCATTTGCAGTAATTACTCAGATGAAACGATAGACTTATCATATCAAATGGTGATGAACTGTTACCATACACACAAAATCGGTGGAAAAGGACCAATAAAAAAAACAACAACGGAAAATAAATGAAGTATTTATTAATTTCGTGAGGGGACCGCTGTGGTTAGAATAGCTGACTTAGGCAGACCGCGATCGAATTCACAGCGGGACGTAAGGAAGGGCATCCAAACTTAATTTTCCAGCACCAATCTCTCTGTGTTCACCCCCATACTGGGGACTAATATTGACACATAAAAAGTCGAGCCTTATTAAATTCGTAACCAGAACTGGTCACCTTCTCGAAGTACACAACACGAATAATCCGGTATTCTTGCATAGTACTTGATGAGATGGTGACCAGTTGAGGTTACGAATTTTGTACTTACTTACTTCATAGATTTTTTTCTCTTTTCTTCTTTCATGGGCCTTTTCCTGCCATATCATGTCAACATAATAACTGCGTCCTATACAGAGTACTGAATGAAAATATAAAACCTAGTGCCATTACTTCATTACTAAGTTATGCCATTTTATATAATCTACTTTTTTTATTACTCTTTTTCCTTCTCCTCACCAAGTTCCTTGCACAGCTGGAGCCATCTGGTCTATAGTCGTTGACTCTTCCTAGATGGGCTTCTTGCATGGGTAATAATAATAATAATAATAATAATAATAATAATAATAATAATAATAATAATAATTAATAATAATAATAATAATAATAATAATAATAATAATAATAATATTATTATTATTATTATTATTATTATTATTATTATTATTATTATTATTATTATTATTATTATTACTATCATTATTATTATGATTATTACATTATCTTGATGAAGGAAGCTGATTAGAAGGAAATGAATACTCGTTAATGCTTCTTTAAATAATCAATTATTCAAGTGTAATGTTACTTACATAATTCTTTATTAATTTCGCTGAATACTATCACATGTTACATCAGCATACATATATATTTGGGTAAGATCGTAGCCCGCTTATATTATGGGTGACCCTGGAAGTGTGGTGGTGGTGGGGTAAGGAGGTGAACTGTGGATACCAATTATTCCCAAGGCCCTAAGATAGGAGTAACGGACTTAAATGTCCTTTCTGGAGCATAGGCGTGTGCTTTGCTTCGGCCTTCCTCTTTGCGAGAGGGCTTATGGCGATTTTATATGTAAAACTTCATCAATGGAAAAAACAATTTTATTTATAAACTGATGCAAGAATTTCTTCCGTTATTTTTTTCTTTATCCATAAAGTCTCTATTCGATTGAAGGCGAACACAGACATGTTAGAGCCTGAAACTTAAAGCTGGGTGTCCTTCTTTGGGCACAGCGGTAGTACTGAACACACGTTAGTTAAGCTTGTCACTTTCCGACTCGAGCGCTCTCACATTGAGCTACCACAGCCCCCTGTAAGCTGTTTCAGTTATACTTACATAACTATATTATTATCTAACTAAAAATAATTAATCAATTGATATTTACATTAAGGATTTTTTTTTAATTCTCATGCTTAATATTGCGAGTCTCGTCCACAAATGAACATACGCAATTTGTTGAACACTGTGTTTATTTTTTTGAGTCACAAGTAGTCCCCAGTCAAGTGTGGGTGGACACAGACATGTCGGTACTGAGGAATTAATGTTGAATGCCCTTCCTAACGCCCTGTGACTTGATCAAACTGCGTTAGTCAAGCCTGTCAAGTGGAAAATACAATTAATCGGTAACACATCTACTCAACCGTGGGTTTCTTTTTATTATTATAATAATAATAATAATAATAATAATAATAATAATAATAATAATAATAATAATAATAATAATAATAATTATCATTATTATTATTATTATTATTATTATTATTATTATTATTATTATTATTATTATTATTATTATTATTATTATTATTATTATTATTTCTTGGAAAAGTGGTACTGGAGTTGCAACAATTGTAACAAACAGTACAGGAAGTGAACACCTTAAATTATACGAATCACTAAGACTCGAAGGGCCGTTATTTTTTTTCCTAATGAGTGTGACACAGAGACAGGCAAGAAAATTGCCCCCATCAATAATGGCCTTAAGAAAATATTAAGACGAAGAAAAAGTACAAGGTTAAGGACAAGGCAGAGGTGAAGTAATGATACTCAATAGAAAAAGAACAGGCTGAAAAAAATAGTCGAAGTACTGAGGACCTAGAGATATGGCAGGACTAGGCCCTCAGATGACGATAGATTCGTTTTTTGAAGGAAGATAGCTTAAAAGAATTAGGAAAGACAAAAGGGGGAAGGGAGTTTCAGTTGACACTCCATATCACATACATGTATTTCAAACCGCAAAACGTTCGAAGCCGCTGAAAATTACCACTGATACACATATGGGGAAAGCTCTCTAGCTCCATAGTAAAACTCTAAATCTCATAAGGAAGGGAAAAGAACAGAGGATGCTGGAGAGCCTCCCTGACCGAATCGCTCAAGTCAAACATACGTTCTCCTTTTATATACTTATACTACCTTGATTAAGTAGTCCTCGAAATACTAGTTGTTGTTTTTTTTCACTGTTAGTCCCCAGACGGGAGATATAAGGAGGATTAAGGCGGCATGCCTTCCTAAATCCCCGAGGCATGATCGAACCCTTGTAGTCAGGCTTGTCACTTCCCGATTGGTGTGCTCCACCAAAGGGCTGTGGCGGCCCCCTCTCAATACTAAATATTCTTCTTCGTCAGCCTTATTAGCTAGTTATTATAAGGGGATGTTGTTTTTCATTAGCCACCTCCACCGTCTCATTCGTCTGTCATGTTGGTATTTAGCCCTTCTCTCTTATATTCGCTGCTGTGCAGTCTTTTCACCTTGTTTTGGGTCTTCCTGTCCTTCTTTTTCACTGTACTTCCATATCCAGTGTTTTTTCCTCGATACTTTCCCCATCGCTCCTCATGACGTGTCCATACCATTTACGTCTTGCCTTTTGCCTCTTCGAAACCTTCACCACCTTCACTGTTTTACTAATCCTTGCGTTGCTGATCCTACGAACTCTCTCTAGTCATTCTTCAATAAGCTGTGTATATTCCTCGATCACTCCTCTTATATCCTTGCTTAACCCTGCTTGGGTCACCCTCAGGGTAAGCTGGCAAGGATTACGAATAAACAGTGCACCAAAAAACTGTTCCTACAGATTTGTTCCTGTTTGGGATTTCCATCATTGATTGAGGTTTGAAAGAAATCTTAATTCATAAGTTGCTTCCACACTACTACTTTAGTAGCATAATGAAGAAAATAACCACAGGATGAAAATCCAAAATGAGGGTGGAACATACGTTCCCAAGTGAAGAAACTGTGACCCAGGACTTCGAAAACCTCTGTATAAAACAGGCAACACCTTCTGTTGATTTAGAGATCAATGCTAACATACGTATATTTGCTTTCACAGAATCTACATACACGATACACTGTGACTATGTCCAAAACCGAGAGGAATTACGCCGATATATAGAGACGGATTTATTCCATAATTGACGTCAAGTCAGATGTCGAGTGCGCGAGTCAAGAAGCGACAAACACGGGTTTGAGCCCATCGCGGGGCGTTAGGAAGGGCATCCAGTTTAGTTTTATTCTCCACTAAGATTCTACACGCCCTTATCCACGGCCATTCGAATGGGGATTAATAGTGAAACATAAAACGGCGTACTGGAGTCATGCCATTCTCGAATTCAGGCTGATAGAGATAAAAGACAAAATAATAGGGTGAACGAAGCACTGCTTCAGCTGGCCAATCGTACATCACGGATATGTGATACGTCATTCGTAAAATACATACGTAAATATACAAAGGCCACAAAACCCCTTGCATGGGGGGTGGCCGAGTCCATGTACACATATTCATCAGAAACTAAATTTCCTCGATCACGCTGCTTAGCTCCTTGGAGATAAGGGACTGCCACAAATTATAATGTTCCGGTTCCGGTTTTACGTCACGGACTCCCTTTTCTACCAAGGGCTAGGACGGTTGCCTTCTTGCGAAGGACTTGTTTTGGCAGATGTAATCCTTACGCTGAGTGCATGCCTTTTGGCGAGTAAAAAAAAAGGGGGGAGCATAATAATTTATAATACATGTCGATATAAATACATACATACATATACCTTGGCTGTTTCCCCCTTAAATTGGGGGGTAGCCGACATCAAAAGAGGAAAACAGTTTGGGGAGAAGTTATTCTCCCCCCCACTCCCCTTCTTCTTTGACGTCTCACAGGAGGTTGGTACAAGGGGGGGGGATTCCCAGTCCCCCCGCCCCGTCCACTTTTAGTCGCCTTTTACGACACGCAGGGAATACGGTGAGGCTATTCTTTGATAAATACCTGCAGTATATACGGAAAATATATTGCATTATATTGCCTTGATTCCACAATTCAATTCTCGAAAACATATGTGGATATTAAATAGTTCCGGTTATACGTCACGGACTCCCTTTTCTACCAAGGGCTAGGACGGTTGCCTTCCTGCGGAGGAATAGTTTTGGCAGATGTAATCGTTACCCTGAGTGCATGCCCTTGCTAACCTCAGACCGTGACGGGGCACGAACCCTCGACCTGACACCTCAAAGTAGCGGACGCTACCGCTTGAGTCACGGTGACTACATATGTGGATATTAAATACCATGAAAAATTAGCTTAACAAATATATTTATTCAACTAACCCAATGACTGGCTTTATGTAGAGATGAAGTAACAACGATAATTTCTATTAGATGCCAAATAAAGTGGATTCATCGTTATATTTGGTTACAATAATATAACACAATATGAATTTGTAGTTAAAAAATAAGAAACAGTAAGCAGAAGAACCTAAAATATATTCCAGGGGTAATGGGTAACTATTGCATCGACTTTTATATGACAACAATTATATGAATAAACAAGATATTATTATTATTATTATTATTATTATTATTATTATTATTATTATTATTATTATTATTATTATTATTATTATTATTATTATTATTATTATTATTATTATTATTATCTTTAGCTGAAAAGACTGATACTTATGACGAGTCGATAATAATAATAATCTTAAGTGCTTAAGCAATCGCCGGCTTTCTCATTCGAGAGTATTCATCATAGCGACAGGAATCAAGAGCTTCTCTTTTGTGTGATTGTGCGTGTGTGCGCGTGCGTGTATGTTTGTGTGAGTGTGTGTAAGTGTGCATATATATATATATATATATATATATATATATATATATATATATATATATATATATATATATATATATATATATATATAGATAGATAGATAGATAGATAGATAGATATAGATATAGATATATATTTTGTTTTCTTTTTTTTTTAAATAAGCACATTACCATATGTGCAAACATGAATAATATTTTCGCCGAACGGGACTTGAACCTACGACACATAATTACTGTGCCAAGGCGCTACTACCAACACCATGGAAGGTCTAAAAGGGAAACAAACCTTACAGCTTTTATATGCTATACTAGGAATGAGCGCATTCTATCTGAATGCAACTATGTTCATATTACAGTTTCCCCCAACCTCACTCGTAGCTTCGTTTTCGCATGCAAGTCAACTCCAATCTCATTCGGGACCAACAATAATCAAATAAGCACATTACCATATGTGAAAACATGAATCATTTTTACCCCTAACAGAATGGCATTCAGATAGAATGCGTTCATTACTAGTATAGCAGATAAAAGCTGTAAGGTTTGTTTCCCTTTTAGACCTTCTGTGGTGTAGTTAGTAACGTCGTGGCAGAGTAATTGTGTACTAGGTTCAAGTCACAGTCAGGGTGAAAATGATTCATAAACAATAATAATAATAATAATAATAATAATAATAATAATAATAATAATAATAATAATAATAATAATAATAATAATAATAATAATAATAATAATAATAATAATAATAATAATTATAATAATAATGAGAAGCAATGATACTCTTACGACCTAATGTACCCCACTGTTGCTTTTATATAGTGTTGAAGTCTGTCTGTCTGTCTGGTGAATCAGTCGTGTAGAGTATTGAGGTGGGTCAGTAGGAGATCTGCAACTCTATTTGCAAGGGTTAACTCGCGCAATAACGATGTTATTTCTAGAGAAGAAAACAATGATTCTTCTGTCTTTAGTCCCTTTTGACAGAGGTTTACGTGTCGAATGTAAAATCATTCTTCACACAGTGACTTGTATATCATAAACTAAAAAAAAAAAGTACTGACTACTCCAATCCCAGAGCTCATGACATATTCTGTTATTCCATAAAGCGGTATAAAGAATTATGGTGAGGTTAACTAAATTAGATTAGTGTAGGTAAGATACTACTACAGAAAGTGCGGGGAGCAAGCTGCTTACTTAGTTGCTGGTCCCAAGCTCTGATTAATATTAAGGAGAAGCTTTGAGCCGAACCCGACATTTGCCTGAAAGAGCTTAATGAGATACAGCGACCCTACATAAGTGTGGAAAAAGCTGCAGCTATAGAAGTATACTTAAATTATTGTTGCTTGTCATTTTTGTGTCATTATTAATTCCCATTCGGATGAGGTTAGACACAGACAGGTTGAAGTGTGGGGA
>JAXCGZ010002204.1:40000-42500 GCA_037179515.1 Halocaridina rubra
CCCACCTGGTACCCCATACTTTCCTACAACACCTTCTACCTCTCCATCACCCACTCTGGCATTCAAGTCACCCAACACAACTACATAGTTCCTCCTACTCAGACGATCCACACACCTAGTTAACTCACTCCAGAATTCATCCCGCTCTTCCTCACTTCTCTCACATCCTGGCCCATATGCACTAACAAAAGCCCAACATTCCCTACCCATCCTAACCCTCACCCACATCAGCCCAGATGACTCTTCTTTCCACTCCACTACCTTACTTACCATCCATTCACTCAGCAATAATGTCACACCTTTTCTCGCTCTCCCCCTTTCAACCCCAGGCACCCTACCTGTCACCTCACGAAATGCCGCTTCTCCTTTTCTTTTCATCTTCGTTTCACACAATGCCAATACATCCATCCTCCTCCTACCAAACATATATCCAATCTCACATCTTTTGTTCTCTATCGTACTACACCCACGCACATTTAGACACCCCAAAACTAGAATTTGGGGAGACTCTCCCCTACTTCTTTGACGTCTCGTGGGAGGTTAATACAAGGGGGGGGGATTCCCAGTCCCCTCGCCCCTTCCACTTTTAGTCTCCTCTTACGACAAGCAGGGAATACGTTGGGACTATTTGATATATATATATATATATATATATATATATATATATATATATATATATATATATATATAATATATATATATATATAATATATATATATATATATATTATATATATATATATATATACCAGCCAACCCTTCCATAAGCGATTCCAGCGCATCTGTTCCTCGTATTTTACCTCTTTCTATCCCTATGCCTTCCCTTATTCTTTTTCACGAAAAGTCCATAATTTTCTTCGCTCTTTAAAGACGAACACGGCATCTGGACCTGATAGTATCTCCTCAAGTTTCCTTAAGGAGCTTGCAGACGAACTGGCTCCCGTGGTTTGCTGTATTTTTGCCTTATTCTCTACACTAGTATCTATCCTTCATCTTAGAAGCAAGCTCCAGTTCAGCCTATTCCTAAGAAGGGTGGCCACTCCATTCCTTCTAACTACCGACCTATTGCCCTAGCCTCTGATATCGCTAAAGTATTCGAACCTTTGTTCATTCTCACTTCTTATAACATCTAGACTCTAATTTGTCTATTTCCAATCACCAGTAAGATCCACTTGTGTAGGCTTTGTCGTCACCCTTGATATATCTTAATTTTTTAAGAGAGGGTGGCACAAGGCTTTGTTGGACAAACTTCATGCTTATGGATTTACCCCATCTCTCTGTTCTCTGATTTCCAGTTTTCTTTCTGATCCTTTTATATCTCTGGTTATTTACGGTGTAACATCTAGCTCATTCCCAGTTACTAGTGGTCTTACACAGGGCTCTGTTCCTTTACCTACTCTTTTCCTTCTCTTATTCAACGATCTTCTCTAGTCCCCATCCCTCCTCCCTTCTCCATGCCTTTGCCGACGCCTCTACTCTTCATTTTTCCTTTGTCATTCGTCATCAACGATCTTCTCTAGTCACCGTCCACCTCTCTCCTCCACGCCTTTGCCGTCGATTCTACCCTTCATATTTTCTCTCTCCTCTTCACAACCTTCATCTTCTACTCGTAATCAGTCTCGTATTACTTTTCCTTCAACTCTCAGCTCTGATTTACAGACTGTATCTGAGTGGGGCACTCAAAATTTAGTTAAATTTAAAGCCTCCAAAACAGTTTCTGGCTATTTCTTTATCTCCTTCTCCTCCTGATAGTCCTATCATCTTCAAAACTAAAGAATTTCACCCTCCTATTCTATTAACATATTAGAAATCTAGAAAACCTTTAACTTTTCTAGGGGGAGTCACATAATCCAAATATCTAAATCCGCATAAATAAAAATTGGGGTTTTATTTTGTTTTCGTCATTACTTTTCTTCTTTTCAGTTACTTTATATCTATAAAGGTCTTATCCATCCCTACTTAGAATACTGCTGGCATATCTGGGGTGCTTCTTCTTATACTTATCTTCTTGATAGGCTTGAATTTAAGGCAATTAGATTCATCTACGACCCTTTTTTAACTTCTAATCTCAATTTTCTTTCTCTTTGTCATAAGGTATTATCATTTCCTCTTTCCTATCGCTACTACTTCCATCACTGCTCTGGTGAGTAGGCGAGTTGCATCCCTCCCCCCTGCCGAGGCCATGTAAAACTCGCCAAGCGGCCTCGTCTCACAAGTACTGCAAGGAATTTGTAGCTCGCGAATAGGTTGGAACAATGACTGCTTTCTCCCATTCACCTCCAGACTCGGCAACTCTCCTCCTTCTTCTGTCACTCCTTATGCTTATGACCTATCTTCCTTCAAAAGCGGATCTATCATCATCTCAGGGGCCAATCCTGCAATATCTCTAGGTCTTCATAACTTCGACTATTCTTTCGGCGTGTCCTTTACGCTGCTTATCATTCTCTTATTTCTGCCTTGTCCATAATCTTCTACTTGTTCTTTTTCTCAATCTGCTTTAG
>JAXCGZ010002204.1:47500-52500 GCA_037179515.1 Halocaridina rubra
TATTTGAACTATAACAAAACGATAGCATTGTGATACCTGACTAGAAAACTTGTCTAGACTTGTTCTCTTAATTGATTAATTCAAGTAGATGTCATCTTCTCGGCTGCTGTCCAAGTGGAACATTCTTCTCGGTCACTCGAATATCGCAGTTCCCCCCCCCCCATTAAACGCATGACCTTCTATTACCATGGATATATTTTTATATGGATCTATAGCATGACATGAGGACATGTTCACGTAGGCACTCACCTACTTGCATAAGAGGGTATTTTCATAGTGTCACTCAAATAATTATATTTGCAACAACATGGCATTCATTAGTTTACTTTAGAATAAAAGTACTTTGATAAAACACAATTATGATGATAATAATACATGATATCTCATTAGAGAGTTCAAAATTTAGGACACTCGAAGAGCAATAACAAAACACTTTTATGTGATACATTTTTAGTCATGGATATAGATTTAGTAAAGGATACAAAATGTCAGGAACAGAAATATTTGCAGCATTATGCTTGTCTGTACTAAATGATTTTGTAATCATTTGTCCTATCCATATGTGTAATTACTTCTAATCGAATTATTTATTTTTTGTGATCAAAGTGAGAAGTATATATAACTCAATTTCGGTAGTTTAATGTGTCTTCATTATTTTCTCCTTATTATTAATCTCTTCCCAGAGAGGACTGTTTCACACAAGGACGAAATTTTGTCTTATGAATCATATGGATTGTTTGCGTTCTTTTGTAAATGCAGTAAAGTTTTACAATAATAATAATGATAATAATAATAATAATAATAATAATAATGAAAATAATAATAATAATAATAATAATAATAATAATAATAATAATAATAATAATAATAATAATAATAATAATAATATTAATAATAATAATTATAATAATAATAATAATAATAATATTCTTCTTCTTCTTCTTCTTCTTCTTCTTCTTCTTCTTCTTCTTCTTCTTATTATTATTATTATTATTATTATTATTATTATTATTATTATTATTATTATTATTATTATTATTATTACTATTATTATTATTATTATTATTATTATTATTATTATTATTATTATTATCATTATTATTATTATTATTATTATTATTATTATTATTATTATTATTTACGTAATATGGTGGTAAAGCAATGTATATCTCATTGTTTGATGTTACTGGAAGATTGACCATAATATTACTTGTACATTGTGAAAAGTGTTAGTATGTGTGGGTAATTTTAATACTATCGTCATTACTTTGAAGTTCTCAGTCACCGTGCCATAGACCATTGGTATGATCTTGAAACACACGCGTAGAGAAGGTGTATTTACCTAGTTATTATAAAGCAAAATAGACACTGCTAGCAATTCCCAGTCACCTTGTCATACTGAATTGGTCTCTGTCTGTAAGAGTATATATATATATATATATATATATATATATATATATATATATATATATATATATATATATATATATATATATATATATATATATGCAAAAACATGAAATCTTTTCAAGCATGCATAATATGCAACTAATTACGAAAACAATATGCGTATATTTGTTTATTCTAAATACTGTAATACTTCTACTACTACTACTACGACTACGACTACTACTACTACTACTACTACTACTACTACTACTACTACTAATAATAATAATAATAATAATAATAATAATAATAATAATAATAATAATAATAATAATAATAATAATAATAATAATAATAATATTATTATTATTATTATTATTATTATTATTATTATTATTATTATTATTATTATTATTATCATTATTATTATTTTTATTATTATTATTATTATTTCACCTTGCCTAGGAAAAAACTCAAATCTGTACAATATTCCAAATTAAAATCTAATAAGCTTTGCTTTCTCTATTTTCAATAGGGCTAAAAAGTTATCGTGAACTATTTGCTGCTCTTTTAATGTTGTTTCGATATTTCAGAATATGGATGATTATTTCCATACTTCAAAAACAGAGAGGTAGAGGAGAAAAAACAAAACCGAAAGTTCCCTTCCTACTTCCAAATTCAAAGACAGCCTGGGTCAAGAAGCCTCTCCTCTCTAGACAGCCCAACATCTTCACCATTACCTTGCATAATAGCTTCATTTAAACTTTACCCACATCAGTTATTTGGACCTTAGGAAGTCTTATTTAAGGAAAGGGAAGATCCAAACCTATTAAAAGGGGCGTGATTTTTTTTTATTTTTTTATTTCTCTTCTTTTAACATTCTAAACATAACAGGCAAACGGACTCACAATCATTATAGTCATAAATAGAGAGTAGATTTTTAAATGTTTATTAAAATGACCAGAAATAAATTATAAAGATGCACTGCTTGGCTTAAAATACTCAATTGTAATATTTTTTCGATTTTATATCACAAGGTATGCCATTCGGAAGGGGGTGGATAAAGATAGGTTGGAACGGGGGGATTAAGGCTGGATGGCCTTCTTAGTGCCCCGCAGCGTGATCGCACTAATTGCGCTCTCTACCACTGAGCTAAAGAGGGCCCCGTAAAATCTGAATATTATTTATCAAAAGAAATTCATGGTTTTATTCCTCTCCAAACAGTCACTACCAAAAAAAAAAAAAAAAAAAAAAAAAGACAGTACCAGTTTATTGTAATTGCCAAGAGATATTTGAAGCCCGTGTAAAATGCCCCTCTTCTTTCACTACTAAATTCGCGTAATTTGTTACAAGAATAGGGAACCATATATATATATCATCGTTCCCACGAGTCTGTGGAAGCATTCAGTTGGCCATTCCCAATAAATTTGCTAGACAACCTAGTGTGATAAAAAAAAAATACAACCACAAATAATCAAAAGAACACTCTCATTTGAAAAGGCACACAGCCTTTATCCTAGGAGGGTTTTTTTTTATTATCTAGTATCTAGTGATCTCCCCTTTATAAACCAAAACAATATAGGAACTTTAATCACGACGAAAGATAATTTTCACAAGCAATGTAATTTTCCACGGATCATACTCAGTATCATTCAGGGGACTGCGGTAGTGAAGTGACGAAAACACTCGACTCGGGAAGTGACAGACCCATGTTCGAGTCCACTGCGGGCGTTAGGAAGGGCATCCAGCCTTAATCCCATAGCGGAAAACTGTGTCCACACCCATTCGAATGGAGACTAACTGTAACATAAAACAGCAAACATTAGCTAATTTCTATTATCATATGAACAATATCACTTCAAATATAAATTTCCGAATACATAATCCCTAACTGTTGTAATTCTCGCCTTACATTATTCGAAATGACAAAATCACCGCATCCTTGCACAGAGAAAAATATATCACCAGTTTATTTGAGCCTATGTCAGTAACTTTTTGTTGAGCAACGAAAACTGTGGAACCAGTCGTAATGGCCGTTTTATTGTAAACATGTATATGTATGTGCATGTGTGTGTGTTTTATTTTGAGTTTGACACCAGGATAGGCAAGAAAATTGCCTTCATCAGGCCAGAGCACAAAGAAAACATTAAAACGAATAAAAAGTAGAAGGTTAAGGACAAGGCAGAAATAAAGGCATTATACAGAATAGGAAATGGACAGGCTGAAAGAGTAGTCGAAATATTGAGGACCTAGAGATATGGCATGATAAGGCTCTAAGATGACGATAGATCCGCTCTTTGAAGGAAGAAAGGTTATAAGAATTAGGAAAGACATAAAGAGGAAGAGAGTTCCGGAGTCAGGAAGTGGGTGGGAAGAAGCAGTCCCTGCACCGTCCAATCCGTGAGCTACAAATCTCCACACAATACCTGTGAGACGAGGCCGTTTTACGTATATTACGCGGCCTTGCCAGTGGGGTAGGAATGCAACTCCAACCAATCAGAGCGAAGGATCATGAATGAGTCTGACTACCTTAGATTCAACCCTATCATGGAGATAAGTATCAGAGGAAGCACCCCAGATATGCGAGCAGTATTCTAAGCAGGGACAGATAAGACATTTATAGATATTTATAGATGTAAAGAGTTGAAGTAATGACGAAAACGAAAAAGAACCCCCAAGTATTTGGATGCCGATTTTGAAATTTGGATAATATAATCCCTTCAAGACAAGATAGAGGCTATCTGGATTCCTAATATGTAATAGAGCTAAGAGGGAAAATTTCGTTAGTTTCGAAGACAATGGGGCTGTCAAGAGGAGAAGAAGATAGAGAGATAGCCAGAAACTGTGTCTTGGAGGCATTAAATTTGACTAAATTTTAGTTGCCCCTCTCAGATAACCTCCGTAAATCGTCGTTGAAAGTAAAAGAAAGGGTGATACGACACTAATTATGAGAAACAGATAAAAGTTGTAAAGAGAAGGCAGAGGAATAATCAACGGTTAAATCGTCGGCAAAATTGTGAAGAAGAGAGGAGGATGGGGACTGAAGAAGATCGTTGATGAAGAGAAGGAACACAGTAGGTTAAAGAAAAAAGCCCTGTGGAACACCAATGGAAACAGGGAATGAGCCTGAAGTTGCGCCGTCTACAACCACAGATATGAAACAGTAAAAAAAAGAAATAAATAAAATGGAAATCAGAGAACAGAGAGAAGGGGTAAAGCCATAAGCAAGGCATTTGGTCAACACAGCCTTTAGCCAGACTCTGTCAAAAGCCTTAGCGATATCAAGGACGAAAACAAAGGAATCCCTTAGTTCCTCAGAGAAGATGACCATTCATAAGCAAGATAGGACAGGAGGTCACCAGCGAATCTTGCACTGCAGAAGACTTACTGGAGATCGGAGGTGACTTAGATTCAAGACGTTTCAAAGAGTGAAAATTAAGTAAACTTTCGAATACTTTAGTGATATATATATATATATATATATATATATATATATATATATATATATATATATATATATATATATATATATATATATATATATATATATATATAATACTACAGCTGAAGGGTCTTGTGGACTTAAAACTGTCGAGAACAGTTCAATGTTA
>JAXCGZ010002204.1:65000-85570 GCA_037179515.1 Halocaridina rubra
ATTTCGTGACCTAAACTGGTCACCTTCTCAAAGTACTTTGAGAAAGTGACCAGTTTAGGTCACGAAATTAATAAGTACTTTATATATATATATATATATATATATATATATATATATATATATATATATATATATATATATATATATATATATATATATATATATATATATATATATTCGTTGTTTTCTTTAATGGGCTTTTCTTATCATGTACGTATGTATGTATATATGCATGTAAATATGACACGTTAGATTTTCTAAGTAAGAAAACAACAACAACAACAACAAAAACGAATTTTAAAAAGAAAAGAAAACTTGTTCCGTATATGACAGAACAAATCATTTTACAGTAAAAAATAAATCTTTTAACAATATACTTTCCCATATAACAAAAATCAGATATAACCGCAAATAATTAGTACACTGATAGCTTTCATAACAGCATTCTTTTCTATAATTTGCTGGCAGAGATATATTTACATTCCTAATTCATTTACCAAATTTGAATCATCCATCAGTCGAAAAGCAAACAATTGTAAATCCATTTCTGAAAGCCACTGAACCGTGAGTTTGCGAAATTAATAGTCGAGAGAGAGAGAGAGAGAGAGAGAGAGAGAGAGAGAGAGAGAGAGAGAGAGAGAGAGAGAGAGAGAGAGAGAGAGAGAGAGAGAGAGAGAGAGAGAGAGAGAGAGAGAGAGAGAGACTGGGGAGATTTAAAGTAAAGTACTACTGAGACTCGAATTACGAAAATGGCAAGAGAGAGAGAGAGAGAGAGGAGAGAGAGAGAGAGAGAGAGAGAGAGAGAGAGAGAGAGAGAGAGAGAGAGAGAGAGAGAGAGAGAGAGAGAGAGAGAGAGAGGCGAGATTTAAAGTAAGGTACTACTGAGACACGAATTACGAAAATGGCAAGAGAAAAGAGAGAGAGAGAGAGAGAGAGAGAGAGAGAGAGAGAGAGGAGAGAGAGAGAGAGAGAGAGAGAGAGAGAGAGAGAGAGAGAGAGAGAGAGAGAGAGTCACTGGCGAGATTTAAAGTAAGGTACGAGTGAGACCGGAATTACGGAAATGGCAGGAGGAAAGGCAAGGAGCGATAAGAGGCGGTTGGATAGATTTGTAGAGATCCTTTGATAAGCACGTCGTAAAGTGGTATGAAAAAAGGCAATATTAGCCCACAACATATAAATACAGATATATCAAGTCGCATTAATACAAACAGACAGATAAGGGTGGAGCCCCTACCTGGCGCATCTCACAGGTGGCGGATGAGGGAAGCCCTCTTTTGAGGGCTACCCCCAATATATATATATATATATATATATATATATATATATATATATATATATATATATATATATATATATATATATATATATATATATATATATATATATATGGTTCCATGTCACTTTTGATGTCAGTTAAATGTTATAGTAATTATCATTATTAATTCCTTGCGTGGTAGCCACAATAGTAAACATTAATCTGAACGTAGGGTGACGGTAGTTCTCTGTACGTTCTTCCAAGACCCGTTAACTTTGTTAAGTTAATTAATCTCATGAATCTGTATTGAATGGCTCGTTAGATTTTTTGAAGAATCGTCAGTTAAATTTCTCGGAGTGTTTTATATTTTCAAGTCTCTTTATTCAAGTATCAATATTCAACGTACTCTCACAAGTATCCAAATTTCAAAGTACTCTGCTCAAGTATCGAGATACGTATAATCCCATCACTCATGTATCTCTACCTAACAAGTCGTTAATACTATAGTGCCGAAGTATTTGGGTATAGTAAAGCATAGATTCCTGGGTCGTGCTTGACTAATCGCTACTGTATTTTCCCAGAGCTTCCTCACTTCATTTTTCCTTAAGTTTTGATTAACAATCGTCATGGCTAGTAAAGAATTTGATATATAATTTTTCTTGAAGCATCCCTCTTGGGATCAAGTAAGTGACATCAGAAAAGCCGATTGGTTAAAGATTGCTGAACATTATATAATTGCTCTTCCAACTCACCCCTCAAAGGTGACTAAGGAAAAAGTTAAGGAATTTGTTTTGAAACGTTTAATGAAACAAGGTGTTCTTGAAGTAGTTGCTGAATATGTTTCATAACCTGAGGATACCGAAGAAGATTCCGATCCAGACGAGATTCTACGTCGTTTCAGAAAAAGGAAATTGAAGTAGCTCTTAATGATAATGCTACTCCGAAAGCTGTCCCCTCTTCTTCGCTCGAGTTAGGGATGTATAGATTAGAACTTCAGTATAAAATGGAAGTAGAAACGATAAAAATGAAAATGGAAGCAGAATAGAGAAAAATGGAATTAGAAGTAGAAACGAGAAAATTAGAAGTAGAAAGGGAATTAAAATTAGAAGTAGAAACGAGAAAAATGGAAGTAGAAACGAAAAAAATGGAAGTATAAAGAGAATTAAAATTGAAAGAGTTGGAACAGGTTGGTAAGCATAGGGACATAGAACTATCTATAAAGGAGAAAGAGGTATCTTTCAACTTTTCCACAGTTTCTTCTATGGTACCAATATTTGACAAAGGAGACATTGATGGTTCCTTTAAATTGTTTGAGAAAATTGCTACTAAACAGAAGTGGCCAAGAGAAGGGTGGATGAACATTAAAGGTCCTAAATTGTCAAGAAAGTCTCTAAGAGTCTATAGTAGTTTGGATGAAACGGAAGACTATGATTTTGTTAAAACTCAGATACTTCATGCGCATGCAATCACACCCAAAGGATATAGGCAGTAATATAGGAATATGACTAAAGCTAAGTATCAAACCTATGTGGAATTTGCCACCGAGAAAATGCGACAGTTCAAAAAGTGGTTACAATCCTTAAATGTCACTACATATTCCGAACTCGTGAATGTAATAGTCTTGGAGGAATGGGAGAGTAAAATACCATTTCCTATACTTAAACATGTAGAGGAGAGCAATATAACAGAGCTTCTTAAGGTGGCAGAAATGGCCAATGATCAGGCCTTACGGTTGGAATCCTGGAATGTGCATGGGGTGGATCATGGCGTTTTTGTAAAATCTACCACTCGTGATCCCCAAAGTAGATTGAGTGATGGGCAGAGAGAAAATAAGTCCATTTAAACCAGCTAGTTTGTGCTTATTGCAAGAAAGTAGGACATACCGTTGAACAGTGTAAACATCTAGGGTGCCAAGTTTCAAAGAAGGGTTTTACTGCTACAAATTGCAATACTAAACCTGTTGCTTCTAATTCTTCTCCTCTCAGACCAGTATGTTGAATGTATTTACTTTCACGGTTCATGTCGTGCTTAGCCCAAAGGGTTGGGCATTCCCCATAACTATTCTTAGAGATACAGGGGCTGCTCAGCCCATTTTAGTCCATCATGCTATTCCTAATTTGAGTCATAAGTTAACAAGAGAGAAGGTTCTACTGTCTGATTTAACGTCTCATATGTCATATCCTCTTGCACGAGTTTATCTTGAGTGCCCACTGTTCAAGTTAAATGTAAAAGTAGCTGTCAAATATGGTAAATTGCCTGTTCAAGGAGTTCAGCTATTATTGGGATATGATCTCACTGGAACTCTTACCGTACCTATTACTACTGTTGATAATCCTCTTCCAAGAGTTCTTGATGAATCCCCTGATCTTTTTCCTTCTTGTGCACTAACAAGGGCTCAAGCTAAACTCGCTGTGTCTAAATCGTCTAATACATTGTCATCCTTGCCTTCCCCTAAAGTTCAGGAGGATCTCCTGAACCAGCCATTGTCTAAAGAAGAACTAATACAAGCACAGAATTCTGATCCTTCGTTGGCAGTGATGCGACATGTTGCTGTAGATCATGATGATCTTGATACATTGCCTGCTTTCTATTATAGTGATGGTGTTCTTATGAGAGCATATCGACCCCCTTCTCTGTCTAAAAAGGATTCATGGTCTGAGACTCACCAAGTAGTACTTCCAACTTCAGTACGACAATCTGTTTTGAAAATGGCACATGATGGTTATGCTGGGCATTTGGGTATTCAGAAGACATATAAAAATTACTGTCACATTTCTATTGGCCTGGAATTAAGAATGATGTCACTCAATTCATTAAGACTTGCCACATTAGTCAACTCACTGGAAACGTTAATCAGCTTATTCCTCCTGCCCCTCTTTTTCCATTCCAGTTGTTCATGAACCTTTCGAGAAAATTGTTATAGACTGTGTCGGGCCTCTCCCTAAGACTAAAAAAGGTAATGAGTACTTACTTACTGTTATGGACTCTGCCACTAGATATCCAGATGCTTTCCCTCTAAAAAATATCACTGCTAAGTCCGTTCTGAAACCACTTTTGAGTACGCTTACCTCCAAAGGCATCCTAAAAGAAATTCAGACTGATCAGGGTACGAATTTTACAAGTCAAACTTTTCAGCAGGTCTTAATTGAATTGGGAGTCACCCATTTAACTTCATCTGCCTATCATCCACAGTCTCAGGGGGTGTCTGGAAAGATTTCACCCAAACTTTAAAGCAGGTATGGCGAAAATATTGTTTGGAGAATAGTAACTGTTGGGATGAAGGAATAGATTGGCTACTTTTTGCATATAGAGAATCAATCCAAGAGTCTTTGGGAGTATCCCCTTTTGAACTAGTTTATGGCCGACCTCTTAGGGGACCCTTAATGGTCCTCAAAGAGAAGTGGTTCTTTAAACCATCTGAACCTATTACAGTCCACAAATACTTGGAAGAACTTCAGAAGAAACTTCATAAAGTAAGAACTTTTGCTCTTGACAATTTAAGTCACAGTCAAGAGAAATCCAAGGACCATTATGATAGGAAAGCCGTTATTAGAAAGTTTGCCCCTGGGGACCAAGTTTTAGCCTTTTTGCACTCTCCTGGATCTCCCTTAAAAAGAAATATTCAGGACCATATGCAATTCAGAAAAAGTTGAGTTCCCTAAACTATGTCATAGCAACACCTGATCATAGAAAGAAAACACAGTTGGTTCATGTGACTTTACTCAAACCTTACTATTCCAGATCACCAGAGGTATAAGTCAGAACTGTTTCTCCAGTTACAGTATGTGTGGCAGACACCAACTCTATGTCTGAGATGGGATTGGATGGTGTGGTGAGAGTAGCCTACCTGTTGACTTACCCTGTAACCAAGGCTCTCTCTCCAACACCAGTATAATACAGAATCTTAATGATTATTTTGGTGATCTTCATCCAAACCAGAAGGCAGACTTGGCTCAGCTGTTGCATCACTTTCCCTCTGTTATTTCTGATTCTCCAGGATTGTGTAATTATATCCAACATGACATAAAGCTGATTAGCTCATGTCAAGCCCCTATTAGGCAAGCTCCATATAGATTGCACCCCCATAAGAATGATAGTATGAAGAAAGAAATAGATTATCTATTAACTCAAAGATTAGCTGAACCAAGTATGTCTCCCTGGGCATCACCATGTATTTTAGTGCCAAAACCTGATGGGTCTTCCCGAATTTGCACTGACTATAGAAAAGTAAATAACGTAACTGTCAAAGACGCTTATCCCCTCCCCTTAATAGAAGACCTTTTAAATACTATTGGAGAATCCCAGTTTATTACAACCATTGATCTCACTAAGGGGCATTATCAGATATCTCTTACAGAGAGTGCTAAAGAGGTTTCCGCATTTATCACCCAATTTGGTTTGTACCAATATACAGTGTTAGCATTTGGCATAACTAATGCTCCTTCTACTTTTCAAAGGGTCATCAACCAAATCATCCGAGGACTGAAAGGAACTGCTGCTTATTTGGATGACATTGTCGTCGTAGCAGACTCCTGGGAAGAACACTGCAATCGTTTACAAGCTCTCATGATGTGGCTACAAGCAGCTGGACTTACAATCAATCTACAGAAATCTGTCTTTGGATATGGGACCGTTACTTATCTTGGTCATTCAATTGGAAATGGAATGCTCCGTCCTAAGGCGGCAGCCAATGCGTCTGCCATCCTTGCATTTCCTACCCCTAACACCAGAAAAGAAGTTATGCGACTTTTAGGTATAGTGAGGTATTATAGAAGGTTCTGTGCCAATTTTTCTACAGTGGTTGCACCCTTGACAGACCTCACCAGTTCTAAAGTGCCTTTTAAATGAATTCCTGAAAGTGAAAAGGCTTTACGACATCTGAAACTGTTTTTAACTTCTCAACCTGTTTTAAGAGCTCCAGACTCCAACCTTCCATTCCACCTCCAAATTGACGCTAGTGGTCTTGGAGTGGGAGCGGTACTTTTGCAAGCCAACCAACAAACCAATGTACTTCACCCAGTGGCATATTATTCCTGCAAGTTGAAGAAGCATCAACAACCCTATTCCACCATAGGAAAAGAGGCACTGGCTCTCATCCTTGCAATCAAAACGTTTGAGTGCTATCTTCAAGCTTCGCCTCACTGTGTAGAGGTCTTCACCAATCACAACCCACTGGCCTTTATCAACTCGACCAAAATAACAAATCAAAGGATTCTTAGGTGGTCCCTCCTACTTCAGACCTACAATCTTCAAGTTCACCATATCAGAGGCACGAAAAATATATTCGCTGATGCCTTATCACGTGGATTTGAGGCGGATGATCCCCCCTAATAGTGTGAGCTGCTTGTTTGTTGTCGCCTCTCTTCATTACCTCTTCTGGGTTCCCCTATAGAGGTTTTTGGTGTGGGGGTATGCTACAACCCCAAACAAGCTTGTTAACCCTTTTTAACTACATATTCCGCTGCTCAACCAATCAGCGTTCATTTCACCTCGAACAGTCAATCATAATGAAGTTTCTGGCCTTACCCTCGACCATATTTCAGCTGACCGTCTTAGCCCCATTACCTCCCCACTGCCCGAAACATTAAATACCCGGTTAGGAAGACCGGCGAGAGAATACAGTTCTTGTCCAGCAATCATCACGACACACCAGGAGTATATTACCCGGACCGGCCTTTTCATTTCTTCCACCTGGAGCTCCTTGTCTTTTGTATTACATATTCTTTCTTGTGTATTAGTTTATTGCTCTTCTCCCAGTTTCCATTTCACTTTTGATGTCAGTTAAAAGTTATAGTAATTATCATTATTAATTCCTTGTTGGTGTTTAGGTCTGTGTTTGTTAATCTGTAGGATTATATTAATTATTAAACGTGTTTAGGTCTTTTTTTGTTAATCTGTAGGATTGTATTAATTATTAATGTGTTTAGGTCTGTTCTTTTTAATCTGTAGGATTGTATTAATGTCATGTATTTATATCTGTTTTGTTAATCTGTAGGTTTGTAAAATCTCAGATTATAATTCTTATTGTACTGGGTGAAATTGATATTACAATTGTTATAAATTGTTCACCTTATTTCCATGCCCTTCACTATTTCGAGTCATTTATCCATTACCACATGGTCATATATTAGTCTTGGGTCTGGGGCCAGAAAAACTTGAATTTGGTATTTAGCAGTCAGACCTGGGTGTAAGTATATATATATATATATATATATATATATATATATATATATATATATATATATATATATATATATATATATATATATATATATATATAAAACAAGGAGTCGTGGACAAAAACAAGAAGCCAGGATAGTTCTAGCAATCCACAGGTGGATAACTAATGCTCAGGAAGCCCAAATGAATGACAATCCATGAAAGGTGGATTCTCAGACTTACAGACTTCGGTCTAACAAGAGTATAGTGAGAAAGCGAGATGCATATATATATATATATATATATATATATATATATATATATATATATATATATATATATATATATATATATATATATATATGTGTGTGTGTGTGTGTGTGTGTGTGATTACCTAATTGTGATTACCTAATTGTATTTACGGGAAAGAGCCCAAAGCTCGTATCTTCCCGTCTCCTCATCGGTTCCATGTTATACTTAGTGATACTTATCATACCTGTCCTTAAAACTATGGATTGAGATAACATTAACTACCTCCTCGCTTAGCCAATTCCAATTATCAACTACTCTTACACTGAAAAAGTATTTCCTTACATCCTGCAAAGAAGTTTTCTTATGAAGCTTCAAACTATGACCTCTAGTTCTAGAGCCAGCCATATCAAAATATCGATCCCTATCCAATCTATCATAACCATGAAGGAATTTAAAGACTGTCACCATATCCCCCCCTCACTCTTCTAGCTTCCAGTGATGGTAAGTCTAATTCCCTCAGCCTCTCATCATAACTGAGATTGCGTATTTCTGGCACCAGTTTCGTGGCATGTCTTTGAACTTTTTCAAGCTTAGCTATGTGCTTTTTCAAGTGCGGATTCCAAAAGGGGGCTGCATATTCGAGTTTTGGCCTCACATAGGTTACATAAATATTTCTCAACATTTCCTTGTCCATGCGCCTGAAGGCTACCCTTACATTTGATAAGAATGCATATGCTGCCCTTACTATGCCATTTATATGTATTTCTGGAGACAAATCTGCCAGTATGTTTACTCCTAGATCTCTCTCATTTTCTGTCTCTTGAAGTTGTACTCCAGCCACCGAGTAGTCAAGCTTGGGCCTTCTTGCACTTGTACCCATTCTCATTACCTTACATTTTGAAGTATTGAATTTCATTAGCCACTTTTCTGACCACTCATGCAGATTAATTAGATCCTCCTGAAGTTCTCTACCATTGTTCTCGTTTTTTACTTTCTTCACAATCTTTGCATCATCTGCAAACATATTCATGAATGAATTTACAGACTCTGGTAGGTCATTTACATATACAAGGAACAAAAGTGGCCCTAAAACTGAACCCTGTGGAACTCCACTACTAACTCTTCTCCATTCAGACACTGAGTGTCTTACTCTAACCCTCTGTTCCCTTCCTTCTAAGTAAGTTTTTATCCATTCCAAAACATTTCCACCTATTCTAGCCATTGATTGCAGCTTCCTAATAAGTCTCCCATGTGGAACAGTGTCAAACGCTTTCTGGAAGTCTAGGAATATGCAATCTGCCCAGCCCTCTCTTTCCTGTAAGATTTGGTTTACCTCATCATAAAATTCTAATAAGTTTGTTACTGTTGATCTACCTTCTCTGAAGCCATGTTGCCTCACTGACAAAAACTTGAAGGATTCCAAGTGAAGAGAGATATGTTTCCTTAGTAGTTTCTCCATAACTTTGCAAACTATGCTGGTCAAGGAAACTGGTCTATAGTTCAGAGCCGTATCCCTCCTTCCCTTTTTGAAGATAGGTATCACATTTGCTTGTTTCCAGCATCTTGGAATCTCCCCCGACTCCAGTGACTCCTTAAATATGATACTTAGTGCCACTGATATTGTGTTTGCGCATTTTTTAAGCACATGAGGGGATATGTCATCAGGACCGGTAGCTTTATGAACATCTAAATCCATCAGCGCTTTGCATACCTCTGTGGCTGTAAGGTTGATGTTCTCTAATACCGGCCCTTGAGCTTCTATCACTGCAATCTGAGGGGGTGGGGTATTTTCTACTGTAAATACTGACTGAAACTCCTTGTTCAATTCTTTGCAGATCTCTTCATCCGTCTCAGTGATGCTTCCATCCGCTCTCTTTAGCCTTAAAACCTGTTCTTTTACCTTTAGTTTTCCTCTGATAAAGCTGTGGAAAAGCTTGGGATTTTCTTTAGCCTTCCTGGTGATGTCCCTCTCATAGTCTCTCTCTGCCTCTCTCCTTTTACTTAGGTAGTCATTTCTTGCTCTTTTGTAGGTTTGCCAGGCATTTATGTTTTTTCTCCTCCTATACCTTTTCCAGCATTTGTCTCTCCACTCCTTAGCTCTTTTACACCCATTATCGAACCATTTCTCTCTGGCATGAATTACACCTACTTTGGTGACAGGTATGCAGCAATCTACTATCTTCCCATATTTCTCACAAAAGATGTCATACATTTCTTGTACAGATTTGTTGTAAAATAAGGTTCTCCAGTCAATAACTGCAAAAAGCTCATTCATTTTGATGTAATCTCCTTTCCGATAGTTCCTCCTCATGTCCTCAGTGCCTCTACTCTCAGGAAGAATATCTTCAACGATATACTCCATCAACAACACACAGTGGTCACTCTTTCCAATTGGTGGTTCATACTCAATTTTTTCAATATCCAACACATTATCTGTGAACACTAGATCTTGCCCCGAATGAGTCCTCACCACTGTGTGGGTCAAGATTTATCCAATCTATCTCTTTATGATTAAAGTCTCCCATAATCAAAATCCTACATTTTTTTCCCGTGCCATGTTAACAACTGAGTTTATGACTTCAATAGTACCTATATGACTTTCCTCATAAACTTCAAGCCTATTTTGGTTCCTTGGTGGGTTGTATACAACAGTTATTATAATGCTCTCTGACCCAGTATTTATGCGAGCAACAAGAAATTCCTTGAACTCACTTTCTATAACCAAGTTTATTTCTTCGACTTGAATCCTTTCACTTATGAGCAGTGCTATCCCTCCACCAGTCCTCTCAGATCTTTCAACCCTTAGTATTCTGAAACCCTTAGGAAAAACTGTGACACTGTTTATGTCCTCACTCAACTTAGTCTCTGTAATTGCTACTATATCTGCCTTACTGTTGTGAATCCTATCTTTTAATTCTACTGCCTTACCAGCTAATCCATCAGCATTTGTGTATAGCAATCTTAACGAGGCCCCATCCCCTGATCTTCTGTCATTATCTTCTTTATCTCCCCTTTGTCTGGAAGAGCTCTGTAATGAAAATTTTTCTTCTCTTCTTCATTTCTTTCATCATTTAACCTTCTTGCCTCTTGCAACAAGTTTTTGATCTTTCCCATCTCTTCCTGTGTTCTGTATTGTCTAATGAACACTTCTTTGAATTCTTGAAAGTCTTTTAGACTTTTTTTCTCAACAATATTTCCCTACATGTTTCCCCTCTCTCAAAGGTTACTTTTGTTTGTCTCGGCTTTCCTTCCCTCGAATATTTACCTAGTTGGTGTATGTTTACAATATCCTCAGGACCACATACTACTCCAAGCTTTCTTATCAGGTCTACAACCCTAGCTTTATTTTCTTCAAGTCTCCCCTGCCATGTTGGCTCCTGGGACTCGCTTATGCCTGAGATTACCACTGTCTTCTCCTTATCAAGTGCCTGTCTGATGAGTGGGTTTGCCCTTTCCATCACAACGTCTTTCATTTTTTTTCGATTACTGTCTCTTTATAGTCAACTGTTTGTATGTTTTCCAGTGCCACCACCTTTACAGCCTCTTTTACTGCCACATTCCCCTTTAGTGCATCAGCAATGGAAGTTTTCATGGCATCATTTTCCATATTCAGCTCCTGGAACTCTTTTCTGAACTGTTCAATGTTTTCCTTAATCTGGACATTCCAAGCAGCAATCTCATCTCTCTCAGAAGAGAGCAGTGAACTAACATCTAATTCCTTAAGGTTGTCATTCAACTGTTTGTTTTTATCTTCTTGTTTAGAAAGTCTAGATTCTAGTTGACTCTTTTCCCCTTCCAGCTTCTTTATTCTTTTTTCTAGTTCTTTTCTCTCCTGCCCTTGTGCTTTATTTGCTTCCTCCAAAGATCTTATTTGCTCTCTGAGTGTTTCATTCTCTTTCATTTCTCCATCCATATTCTGAATTTTATCATCAAGGCTTATAACCATTTCCTCTAAATTCTTGATTTTCTGTTTGAGTCTCCTGATGGCTACCCCTCCTACCGACCCATGTGTGTGTGTGTGTGTGTGTGTGTGTGTGTGTGTGTGTGTGTGTGTGTGTGTGTGTATATATATATATATATATATATATATATATATATATATATATATATATATATATATATATATATATATATATATATATATATATATAAACTATTATAATTCAAGAGACCAGAGGTAAAGAGCTCAAGTTTCATATTTTTGCAATTTTTTGAACTCAACTACGAGATTTTTATCGTATGCATTAATACAGCAATCTCTTTCTGCCGATAAATGATTCATCAAAACAATTTCGTAATTCGCTTTTATACAAAGAATGCTCATGAAATAATTACAAAACTTCAAGATATTTATGCTCTTCAACCAAAGTAATTCTACTGATATCGGACTCAACTTAACATATATTCGTAAGTGACCTTCCTGTGCAGAGAATGCACTTAACCAAATCACGGAACTTCAAAGCGTGTCAAGTTAATACACCAAACTATTTCTACTTATATAAGGGACTAATTAAAAAACAGTTCACAATGTGTCACTACAGGATATGACACAAAGATACACAAAAAAATATGCAATCATAATCATTACATTGTAATTACTCAATCACTACTGCAAAATATAACGTGTTATTACATTACCTTTGTTCCGACAATGATAACAAAGTTATGTCAGAGAAATAAGCATTAATGATCCCGATAAAGAAAAAATAAAGAGGAGGGGTTAGATGTCATTTATTAAACCGAGTAATTTGCAGTAAAATTCTGTTACTTTAAAATATATAAAATCCAAGGGGCAGTGATAGTTCAGTGGTAAAGCGTGCGTCAGGCAGTGACAAGCCTAACTAACGTGGGTTCAATCCCTCAGCGGGTAGTCAGGAAGGACATCCAGCCTTAATCCCAGCAAGTCTAACATGTCTCTCTATCCTCATTTAAATGGGGGACTACTTGTGGCACATAAAACGGAAACTATTTAAATATAAAACAATTTCAAAAATTAACGTTCCTCTTCCATAAAATACGGCAAATTTGGGGATGGAGGGTGTGTACATGACATAATCCTGTACATTTCCGCTTACTCACCCATAGGGCATGGCCTCACTGAACACGATTTGCTTGGAGGATGGAGAGTAGCGAGTGGGCCACTCTGGATACGACTACGTCAGGTATGGTCACTCGCATTAACTGACAGGATCATAGTTCTTGCTTCCAGACCCGATAGGCTGCTCGATCATCCTCTACCCTCCAAGCAAAATTACGCTCTGTGTGGCCGTACCCTTCATGAAAGTCTCTGCTTAACAGAGTCGCTGAATATGGGTTCAAAGATCGCAAAACAAAAGTGGGAAGATATTTTATTTCCAGCAAACAATAATCAGTGAAAGGTCTAAAAAAATAATCAACAACATATATAAACAAAAACTGTTTCCTGCACTGGTGTCTACTTCTTGATAAACTTCATTTCGATTTTAATCCTACAAGATTACAATACCTAATGGATATACTTTATTTCATGATTGTGACACCAGGAAGGGCCAAAAAAATAAATCAACCCTCATAGGGCCTGAACACGAACAAAACATTGAGAAACAGAGAAGGGAAGTATTGTGTCTTGTCAGATGTGTAGGGATAATAGGACATGTGTAACGAATATCCAAGGATATTCGGTGTTGATGTAGGCATAGAAAGAGAACCGTAACTGAAGGAAGACTTAACATCGAACTGTCCTGGACAGTATTATTTTAGTCCACAAGACCCTTCAGCTGTAGTATCGCAAAGGGCGGTGGGTGCCTATACATATAAATATATATATATATATATATATATATATATATATATATATATATATATATATATATATATATATATATATATATATATATATATATATATATATATATATATATATATATATATATATATATATATATATATATATATATATATATATCTATCTATCTATCTATCTATCTATCTATCTATCTATCTATCTATCTATCTATCTATCTATCTATCTATCTATCTATCTATATATATATATATATATATATATATATATATATATATATATATATATATATATATATATATATATATATATATATATATATATATAACCAAATAAGCGCATTACATAAGTGAAAATATGAATCATTTTTTTTTACAGCGACCGGGACTTGAACCTAGGACTTATAATTACTAAGTCAAGGCGCTACCAACTACACCACAGAAGGTATGTTGTGTAGTTGGTAGCTCCTTGACTTAGTAATTATAAGTCCTAGGTTCAAGTCCCGGTCGGGGTAAAAAAAAATTATTCATATATATATATATATATATATATATATATATATATATATATATATATATATATATATATATATATATATACACGAGATAAATTGATAAACATATATATATATATATATATATATATATATATATATATATATATATATATATATATATATGAGATAAATGGATAAACATATATATATATATATATATATATATATATATATATATATATATATATATATATATATATATATATATATATAAATATATATATATATATATATATATATATATATATATATATATATATATATATATATATATATATATAGAGAGAGAGAGAGAGAGAGAGAGAGAGAGAGAGAGAGAGAGAGAGAGAGAGAGAGAGAGAGAGAGAGAGAGAGAGAGAGAGAGAGAGAGAGAGAGAGAGAGAGAGAGAGAGAGAGAGAATTTCTTCACTCCATCACCTAAAGAGAGTAAACTCTCCAAAAAAAATATGTTGGTGTTGCGAGAATGCCAAAACAGAGCTCGTAAATTATGATATTGTAGCTTTCGGGATCACGCTATGGTGGTTGGCTGAAGTAAAATTTCTTTCCTTAATTTTTTTTAAGACTTACAAGCCAAATTAATCTTATTAAATCTATTATTACTGTGATATAGGAATTATTAGTTTTAATTACTAAATTTTTAAACTAAATATTTAATATATTCTTTCTCTGAAAAATAGCACATTAATGAAAAAAATTCCAATATTTTCTAAAAATAGCACAACGTCTACAATTTTAATTACAGAATTTGTAATGATTTCATTTTTTATATAGCTCAGTTCACTGCTGGTCCTAAGATTGGATTAGTTGAGAGGGATGGCGCCAGGAAAGGCATCCCGCCGCATAACTTGAGCTAAAATCAAATAGTAGTCTCCCAGAGAGTTTGTGAGATACAGCGACCCCATCTGAATAGGGAGGGGAAAGAATTGCCCATAAAGAAAAAACAGGTAGAAGGGTTCACGCTTTTCTAAACGTAAAATCACTCAATAAATTTTTTTACCGTTTATATTTGTCGTAATTAAGGATGGACACATATATTTTAGGCGGGGAATTATGGCTGTATGTCCTTTCTAGCTCCCTGCGACAGAATCACACCTGTGTTAGTCAGAATTGTTACTTCCCGACGAGTGCGCTCTACCACTGAGCTACCTCATCCCCCAGACTTATTCAAGAGATAATCTTATCTAATTTAGCTCAGTTAATCTTTGGGTTATAAAGCCATTGTTTAAATCCTAATACCCCTCATCTTTGGCCCGATATCTTAAACAGTGTAGGCCTGGGATACCATATTGTTGGTTAGCTGGACACGCAGGTGGATTTCGTGGACGCATCTAGCGCGGTTCTGTGTATGGGTAGGATCCCTTGTGTGATCCTAGCCATACACAGAACCGCGTCGGGTGCGTTTGTGAAATCCATTTGTGTGTCTAGCTAACTAACAATGTGGAGTCCTGGGTTTGCACTGTTTAAGAAATCGGGCCTTTGTCTTTATCCCCTATTACATGTAGTAGGTTGGCCCATGGCATCAGCCGCCAGCTGCGATACTACAGCTGAAGGATTTTTACACTTGAATAGGACTGTCTAGGACAGTGCGATGTTAAGTCTTCCTTCAGTTACGGTCATATTTTATGCCTACATCAATACTGAATATTCTTGGATATTCATTACACACCTCTTATTATCCCTTCACTTCTGACAAGTCATTACACTCTCCATCACTGTTACTTTTTACTTAATGTATTCTTCGTGCCCAGGCTCGGTGAGGGCTGTTTTATTCTTTTTTTTTTTTTGACCTTCCTGGTGTCACAATCATAAAAAAAAATATTCTCGGTTTTTCATGATATACTATTTCCTTAAAAAGTGCTTGTGTACATTTGCAATTTGGCTGAAAATCATTGAAAATCACTGATATTTAGAATAATACAACACGTTCAAACAGCAAACACTGATGGCTTTTTAAGCTATTATCTTTCATAATAACAGAATATTTAATATAACAATCTAAATCTTAGTTTAATTCTGGTGCCGCGCCAGCTCACTGATAGACACGCGAGTGGGTAAGTGACAAGCCTGACTCATGAGGACTTGGGCCAGTTACGAGGTGTTAGGAAGGGCATATCGCCTTAATCCCCCAGCTCCAGGATGTATGCGTCCAGCCCTATTTGAATGGAGACTAAATGAGATACATCGAAAATAAATGCTTAGTTCATTTGAAGAATAGACGTAAGTCATAATCACAACAGGTTTAGTTTCACTATATTGGAATGCACACCGTAGGTACGAAAACATTACACCTACCTTGGTTTAGTCTCTTTCAAAATGTATTTGCCCTGAATTTCACAAATATTAGTCACAAGAGAACACAGAGCGCTTAAGTTATAATACGATCCGAGGGTAAACTGAAATAACTTCTCTTTCAAATCATTAACTGTTTAGTCACCGAATTTACAAATAACTCCCCTTAAGGGAAGGCAAGAATACCTTCTCCGTTGTAAAACTCGACTATATGATGTTGAGCGAGGGAACTGAGCATCCCCTCCTTTGTACTTCCATTCCAAAATGAATCATGTTTTTTGCTTTGACTCGGCCATCCCCCTTTATAAAGGGGATTATGGTTTTTTTGTATATAGACATATAGATATGTCATAATATAAAAGAAAAACACGAAGCAATTCAGTTATCATATGAACCGAGGCCAAACGGAAATGATGTCCATCATAAACCATTAATTGCTGTTTCATCACATTTACACATATATAATGGTAATTAAAAAAAAATTTCGTTACAAAATACTTATGCACTTGGGACCTACTCATGTTTATTTCTTCATGTGCACCTTCTAATTACGGTCATAATCCGCTTCTTCAATTTCAAGAGAAAGACTTTCGGGTAAGTATACATGTACATATTCAATGGCCACCAGCCCCTTGAAAGCAGGTGGCCTAGTCAAAGCACACACATTTACCAGACGCTGATATACCTCGATCACTCGGCTCTTTAGGAATAAAGGAATATCATAATCATTTTTTTTTCTCCATCCCCCCCCTTTTCCGCCCGACTTGTTTGCATTATGACCATAATACAAATTCTGTACAAATTTCTAACATGATAGTTAAGTACCAAAGGGAAAGTGAAGAAAAACTGTACAAAAAGCGAGCAGACAATAATATACGTACCTCGAGGGAAGAAGAAAAAGAAAATATGAGATAAAAAAGAAGAGTTGAGGGAGCTTTTATTGGAGAAAATGAACTACTGCTGGGAGCTACAAGCCAAAGGAAATGAATTCGGAAAGGGAAAAGGAAAACCGGGAAAATATGGAGAGGTAAAAAGACGGAGAAAGATAAGAGAAGAGGAAAAGTTGGGCCATGCAGTAAGGAAAGAGCTGTCTGAAGAACGCCCGGCAATGAAAAATAGAAAAGTAAAAATTGGAGAGTCTTCAGTGATATCCCTATTCATAAATATTGTGCAGGGGGGGGGGAGCGGTACCTCAGAGAGGGTTCGAGTACATCGAGGGCGACAGGAAGGGCATCCAACGATAATATTTCAAATAGCTCCAACATGTTTGTGCCCAGCCCCCAGCCAAATGAGGACTAAATGTCATATAAAACGGTGCATTATTTTCGAGGGCCGCGGTAGCTCAGTGGTAGAGCACGTGAATCGGGAAGCGATTATCGTGGGTTCGAACCCACGGCAGGGTGTTGGGATAACTCGCCTATATCCCCCAGCTCCAACATGTCTGTGTCCACCCTCCTTCGAATAGGGGCTAATTAAGACCAAAAAAAAAAAAAAGGTGCTAAGCTAACAAATATTGTGGAGCGTGATCCTCCCCCCCCCCCACATAGATTTTACAGTTGTATCTTTTGCTTTTCGCAACCATAAGAAACGATGGATATTGAAGCACAATAACTATTAGGCAAAAGTTCCAGATTTTATAATTAAAAAAGTTATAATATTAGGAATTATCAGTAAATATCACTATAGTAACAGTTTGCTACTAAATATATTTTGTTAATTAAATATGACACAACATAGAAAAAATTATTTAAGAATGAATGAAGTTAGACTACGCTATTAGATATATTAGTGTGATAAGCCTAGCGAATATAGTTCAGTTTACTATGTCATGGGTGCATCTTTATATTCGACCAACGATTCGATCATTTATGAAAAAAAAAAAAACACACGAAAGAAAAAAACACGAAAAAAATCAGAATTGGTTCTGACTAGTCAAAACCCAAATAATATTCACTGTATATAATAACTAGAAATACCTAGGCCTCCTAGCTTAACGCAACCTAACCTAAACTTGGATAGGTTGCATTAGGTAATGTTGTGTTAGCTTACGAAAGCTAGGTAATACTAACTTATGTACAATTGAACTGACTTCGATTTTCGACTACTCAGAACCCGTTCTGACTAATTTTGAGATTTAAGTGTATCATGAGCACAAACTATTTTAATTTCTCAAACGAGGTCAAGAATCAAATGTACACTCTACAAAATACAGAGTATATAACAATAATTTAAATAATGTAACTCAAGAAACAAGAAAAAGAACATTACAGATGCCGGGATCATAGCCTCTCTCCAGCTTTTTATTTTTTTTTATTATGAGTGTGACACCGGGACAGGCATAAACTGCCTTCATCAATAAAGGCCCGGGTACGAGAAAATACCAAGACGAAGGAAAAGAAAAAGGTTAAGGACAAGGCAGAGATGAGATAATGTCACACAAAGGAACACGACAGACAGAAAAAACAATCAAGGTACAGACGACCCAGATATATGGAGGACAAGGCCCTGATATGACGATATATCTGCTTTTTGGAGGATGATAAGTCTTAAGAATTAGGAAAAACAGAAGGAGGAAGGGAGTTCCAGAGTCTGGAGGTAAATGGGAAGAAGCAGTCGCTGCACCGACCAATTCGCGAGCTACAAATATCCACACAGTACCTGTGAGATGAGGCCGCTTGGCGAGTGTTACGCGGCCTCGGCAGTGGGGGAGGGATGCAACTCGCCAACTCATCAGAGCAGTGATGGAAGTAGTAGCGACAGAAAAGAGAGAGGGAAGATACCTTACGGCGAAGAGAGAGAGAATCCAGATTAGAAGTAAGAGAAGGATCATTAATGAGTCTGACTGCCTTAGATTCAACCCTATCAAGGAGATAGGTATAAGAAGAAGCACCCCAGATTTGTAAGCAGTATTCTAAGTAGGGACGGATAAGACCATTATAAATTTTAAGTAACTGTAAAGAGGGAAAGTAATAACGAAAACGAAACAAAACCCCCAAGTTTTTTATAACGATTTAGAAATTTGGATTATGTGATTCCTCTAAGAAAAGTTAGAGGCTAAATGGATTCCTAATATGTTGACAGAATTAAGAGGGTAAATTTCGTTAGTTTCAAAGACAATAGGGTTATCAGGAGGAGAAGAAGATAAAGAGATAGCCAGAAACTGTGTCTTGAAGGCATTGAATTCAACTAAATTTTGATTGCCCCACTCAGATACTCTTTGCAAATCGGAGTTGAGAGTAGAAGAAAGAGTGATACGAGACTGATTACGAGTAGCAGATGAAGGCTGAGAGGAAAAGACAGAGGAAAAGTGAAGGGTAGAATCATCAGCAAAAGCATGGAGAAGAGAGGAAGATGGGGATTGTAGATCATTGATGAAGAGAATAATCTTTATTTCCATTTTACAATGGGTATTCGTCAGCCAGGACAAGCCCCAACCCCCCACTGTGATGTCCACCCACAGCAGTTCCTGCCAGTAAACAGCTTAAACTCTCGGTCTTGGACGGGGACCGATCTTTCGACCTCGTGAATGCGAAGCCAGCGCGTTACCACTGTACTAGCCAGAGTAGGTGAAAGAACATAGCCCTGTGGAATACCACTGGTAACAGAGAAAGGGCTAGGTGTTGCACCATCAACAACTACAGATATAAAACGATCAGTAAGAAAACTGGAAATCAGAGAACAGAAAGAAGGGGTAAAGCCATAGGCAGGAAGTTTGGCCGACAGAGCCCTGTGCCAGACTCTGCCAAAAGCCTTAGAGATATCAAGGGTGACGACAAAGGATTTCCTATAATTACATAGAGAAGATGACCATTCATGAGTAAGATAGGACAGGAGATCACCAGTGGATCTTGCCTTGCGGAAGCCGTACTGGTGATCGTAGAAAAAGTGAGTTAGATTCAAGGTGTTTCAAGAAGTGAGCACTGAGCAAAGTTTCGAAAACTTTAGCAATAGAGGAGATTAAGGCAACAGGTTGGTAGCTTGAAGGAATAGAGTGGTCACCCTTCTTAGAAACAGGTTGAGCTAGAGTATGCTTCCAAGATGAAGGATAGATACTGGTTGACAGAATGAGGCGAAAAAGATGGCAAAGCACAAGAACCAGTTCATCTGCAAACTCCTTAAGGAACCTTGCAGGGATACCATCAGGGCCAGATGCCTTGTTAGTCTTTAGTGAGCGAAGAACCTTATGAACTTTGTGTGAAGAAAGGATAAGGGAGGGCAGAGGGTTACAGAGGGGTAAAGATTGAGGAGCAGGTGCTCTGGAATCGTTTGTAAAAGAG
>JAXCGZ010002205.1:0-20000 GCA_037179515.1 Halocaridina rubra
GGGCATGCACTCAGGGTAAGGATTACATCTGCCAAAACAAGTCCTTCGCAAGAAGGCAACCGTCCTAGCCCTTGGTAGAAAAGGGAGTCCGTGACGTAAAACCGGAACAATGGGAGCTCCTGAAGCAATAGAAGCTATAAATAAAGTATCTAGTTTTTATTGTAAGAGGAGACTTTTGACATTCAAAAAATCTGCTTCGTTGGCGCAAAAAATTATGATCCTGAATGATTAAACTTAAGAGAGAATAACTGTAAGCATGAATGAGCTCTCCTTTTGGAGAATGGTAAACTATATAGATCATAAAAAAAAATTCCAGAGTAAATCATCAATTTCTTCTTTAATTAACTGCTGTTGTTTCTTAGTTACTGATGATAATGAATTCAATTATTACGAAGGCATTAGAAACTAAACTGTTGATTGCAATTACCTCTATATACGGCAAACGTAATAGCATGCATTAATAACATTATGCATGTAATTCAGAGAAGCAAGTGTGAAATTGCATATGCTATCTCTCTCCTCTCTCTCTCTCTCTCTCTCTCTCTCTCTCTCTCTCTCTCTCTCTCTCTCTACTCTCTCTCTCTCTCTCACACACACACACACACACCACACACACACACACACACACACACACACACACACACACACACACACACACATTCACATACTTTAATGTATGATAATATATTGCAGTATACACCTATGAAGGGTAGTGTACGCTCCCTTTAATTTGTAACTGGAATTCCTTGTTGAGGTTATATGTGTCATTTCTAGAGAGAGCTGATTGTGTATCGCTTATTTGCTGTATGTATCTTGCTATCTGCTGATATGTATATATTTAGCTTTATTTGTTTTTTGTTAATTTATGTATTTCTTTACTCGCCTTAATTATTCAGTCATTTATAAATTTAATATTATTGATGTTCGTATCCCTAGTAATATGAGCCCAAGTAATTGTTTTAATTGCAATTAGGAAGAAATGGGCAATGCCTTTAATTACTGGAGTAATTATCGATAATTGAAAGTAAGTGCTGGGAGCAATTGATATGCTGGCCGCGGTTGGATATTATCACATAGTTTACATATTTAATTTAATGAGTGGGCTCTCTCTCTCTACTCTCTCTCTCTCTCCTCTCTCTCTCTCTCTCTCTCTCTCTCTCTCTCCTCTCAACTCTCTCTCCTCTCATCTCTATCTATCTATCTATCTATCTATCTATCTATCTATCTGTGTTTTTGTGAGTGTGCTGTGCGTCTGTGTAACTCGGTTGGGTGTGTGCTCAGTCACCACAGACCCAGGTTCGATCCCGTTGACTGCTAGGTTATAAAGGTGGCTTTTGAAAACTGTTTTTTTCTTTAGGTTCCTTTGTTGACCTGGCATTGGAGACGTTCTTCTCAAGAAAAGTATCTCCTAGGTAAACTCTCACTCTCTCTCTCTCTCATCCTCCTCTCTCTCTCCTCTCTACTCTCTCCCTCTCTCTCTCTCTCTCTCCTCTCTCTCTCTCTCTCTCTCTCTCTCTCTCTCTCTCTCTCTCATCTCTCTCTCTCTCTTGTTTAAAGACCCCCGACTGACGAAGGTATGGGGGCCTAGCGATAAGAACGTGGCGCCCTGAACACGAAATAAAGACAACAAATTAGATAAAGAAAAAAGGAAAGCTGGCAACGACGCTTTATGCGTCTACTTCCGCGTAATTCAGCATCTCGTTTTGCTCTTACGGTTGTTTTAATCTATTTAAAAGTGTATTGCGTTTGCACTTGTGATTTAAAAATGTATCAATCTTTTATATTTTTTATAGTGAATGGCACCAAATGAAGTGAAATTAGTTTTATTGTCAGGTGTTGATTTGCGCATTATTTTCATTATTATTATTATTATTATTATTATTATTATTATTATTATTATTATTATTATTATTATTATTATTATTATTATTATTATTATTATTATTATTATTATTATTATTATTATTATCATTATTATTATTATTATTATTATTATCATTATTATTATTATTATTATTATTATTATTATTATTATTATTATTATTATTATTTTAAATAAGTTACATTTGTATACAACGGGGAATATAGGGGCTTGGATTATTTATTATTACTAACGTATTAATAATGATAATGATATTTATGATAATGATAATAATAATAATAATAATAATAATAATAATAATAATAATAATAATAATAATAATTATTATTTTTATTTTATTATTATTATTATTATTATTATTATTATTATTATTATTATTATTATTATTATTATTATTATTATTATTATTATTATCATTATTATTATTATTATTATTATTATTATTATTATTATTATTATTATTATTATTATTATTATTATTATTATTATTATTATTATTATTATTATTATTAGTGAAAAATGGCATTTTATTTTTTTTTTTTTTTTTTAGTATTAACGTTTCTAGGGACATAGAACATTTTTTTTCATTATTAATTAGAGGTACTGCCATATATATGATTCTGTTCTGCTGCATAACGTTAGCCGATTTTGCATCCATCTCCAGTATTTCTTTCACTCTTGAGAGATATTGGAGGGACTTCAAGAATGTTTGCTGTGTCTTGTTCCTACTAACTTAGCAGGTATTCTGCGAAACACTTATTAGTAGGGGAGACCATTGGTATAATTCTCTCTCTATCTCTCTCTCATGCACACACACACACACACACACACACACACACACACACACACACCACACACACACACACACACACACACACACACACACACACACACACACACACACACACACACACATACACACACACACACCACCACCGCAAACGCAACTTTTAATAGGTGAGATTCTGTATCAATGCATTGCAGTTTTTAAGATATCAAAAGTCCTTTCAAAATTATATAACAAAGCACATTAAATTTTCATGCAGAAAATGAATTAAGAAAAAAATTATTTTCATCATCCAAAGACTGCAACATCTGAATCATGCCTATAAAACTGCCAGCCTAGACATGACTGGCTACAAGCAATCAGAAATCCAAGTTAGTATCAACGGGAGGCCTCACTCAAGCACGCACACACACACACACACACACACACACACACACACACACACACACACACACACACACACACACACACACACACACACACACACACACACACACAAGTGCAAGAAGGCCCAAGCTTGACTACTCGGTGGCTGGAGTACAACTTCAAGAGACAGAAAATGAGAGAGATCTAGGAGTAAACATACTGGCAGATTTGTCTCCAGAAATACATATAAATGGCGTAGTAAGGGCAGCATATGCATTCTTATCAAATGTAAGGGTAGCCTTCAGGCACATGGACAAGGAAATGTTCAGAAATATTTATGTAACCTATGTGAGGCCAAAACTCGAATATGCAGCCCCCTTTTGGAATCCGCACTTGAAAAAGCACATAGCTAAGCTTGAAAAAGTTCAAAGACATGCCACGAAACTGGTGCCAGAAATACGCAATCTCGGTTATGATGAGAGGCTGAGGGAATTAGACTTGCCATCACTCGAAGCTAGAAGAGTAAGGGGGGATATGGTGACAGTCTTTAAATTCCTTCATGGTTATGATAGAGTGGATAGGGATCGATATTTCGATATGGCTGGCTCTAGAACTAGAGGTGATAGTTTGAAGCTTCGGAAGAAAACTTGTTTGCAGGATGTAAGGAAATACTTTTTCAGTGTAAGAGTAGTTGATAATTGGAATTCGCTAAGCGAGGAGGTAGTTAATGCTACCTCAATCCATAGTTTTAAGGACAGGTATGATAAGTATCACTAAGTCTAAAAATGGAACCGATCAGGAGACGGGAAGATACGAGCTTTGGGCTCTTTCCCGTAAACACAATTAGGTAATCACAATTAGGTAATCACACACACACACACACACACACACAGCTTGGAGTAGTATGTGGTCCTGAGGATATTGTAAACATACACCAACTAGGTAAATATTCGAGGGAAGGAAAGCCGAGACCAACAAAAATAACCTTTGAGAGAGGGGAGACATGTAGGGAAATATTGATGAGAAAAAAAAGTCTAAAAGACCTTCAAGAATGCAAAGAAGTGTTCATTAGACGATACAGAACACAGGAAGAGATGGGAAAGATCAAAAACTTGTTGCAAGAGGCAAGAAGGTTAAATGATGAAAGAAATGAAGAAGAGAAGAAAAATTTTCGTTACAGAATACTTCCAGACAAAGGGGAGATAAAGAAGATAATGACAGAAGATCAGGGGATGGGGCCTCATTAAGATTGTTATACACAAATGCTGATGGATTAGCTGGTAAGGCAGTAGAATTAAAAGATTGGATTCACAACAGTAAGGCAGATATAGTAGCAATTACAGAGACTAAGTTGAGTGAGGATATAAACAGTGTCACAGTTTTTCCTAAGGGCTTCAGAATACTAAGGGTCGAAAGATCTGAGAGGACTGGTGGAGGGATAGCACTGCTCATAAGTGAGAGGATTCAAGTTGAAGAAATAAACTTGGCTATAGAAAGTGAGTTCAGGGAATTTCTTGTTGCTCGCATAAATACTGGGTCAGAGAGCATTATAATAACTGTTGTATGCAACCCACCAAGGAACCAAAATAGGCTTGAAATTTATGAGGAAAGTCATATAGGTACGATTGAAGTCATAAACTCAGTTGTTAACATGGCACGGGAGAAAAAATGTAGGATTTTGATTATGGGAGACTTTAATCATAAAGAGATAGATTGGATAAATCTTGACCCACACAGTGGTGAGGACTCATTTGGGGCAAGATTCCTAGATTGCGTACAAGGGAATTTCCTACACCAACATGTAATGGAACCAACAAGAGCCAGGGGTGGTGATGAGCCATCACTACTTGATCTAGTGTTCACAGATAATGTGTTGGATATTGAAAATATTGACTATGAACCACCAATTGGAAAGAGTGACCACTGTGTGTTGTTGATGGAGTATATCATTGAAGACATTCTTCCTGAGAGTAGAGGCACTGAGGACATGAGGAGGATCTATCCGAAAGGAGATTACATCAAAATGAATGAGCTTTTTGCAGTTATTGACTGGAGAACCTTATTTTACAACAAATCTGTACAAGAAATGTATGACATCTTTTGTGAGAAATATGGGAAGATAGTAGATTGCTGCATACCTGTCACCAAAGTAGGTGTAATTCATGCCAGAGAGAAATGGTTCGATAATGGGTGTAAAAGAGCTAAGGAGTGGAGAGACAAATGCTGGAAAAGGTATAGGAGGAGAAAAAACATAAATGCCTGGCAAACCTACAAAAGAGCAAGAAATGACTACCTAAGTAAAAGGAGAGAGGCAGAGAGAGATTATGAGAGGGACATCACCAGGAAGGCTAAAGAAAATCCCAAGCTTTTCCACAGCTTTATCAGAGGAAAACTGAAGGTAAAAGAACAGGTTTTAAGGCTAAAGAGAGCGGATGGAAGCATCACTGAGACGGACGAAGAGATCTGCAAAGAATTGAACAAGGAGTTTCAGTCAGTATTTACAGTAGAAAATACCCCACCCCCTCAGATTGCAGTGATAGAAGCTCAAGGGCCGGTATTAGAGAACATCAACCTTACAGCCACAGAGGTATGCAAAGCGCTGATGGATTTAGATGTTCATAAAGCTACAGGTCCTGATGACATATCCCCTCATGTACTTAAAAAATGCGCAAACACAATATCAGTGGCACTAAGTATCATATTTAAGGAGTCACTGGAGTCGGGGGAGATTCCAAGATGCTGGAAACAAGCAAATGTGATACCTATCTTCAAAAAGGGAAGGAGGGATACGGCTCTGAACTATAGACCAGTTTCCTTGACCAGCATAGTTTGCAAACTTATGGAGAAACTACTAAGGAAACATATCTCTCTTCACTTGGAATCCTTCAACTTTTTGTCAGTGAGGCAACATGGCTTCAGAGAAGGAAGATCAACAGCAACAAACTTATTAGAATTTTATGATGAGGTAAGCCAAATCTTACAGGAAAGAGAGGGCTGGGCAGATTGCATATTCCTAGACTTCCAGAAAGCGCTTGACACTGTTCCACATGGGAGACTTATTAGGAAGCTGCAATCAATGGCTAGAATAGGTGGAAATGTCTTGGAATGGATAAAAACTTACTTAGAAGGAAGGGAACAGAGGGTTAGAGTAAGACACTCAATGTCTGAATGGAGAAGAGTTAGTAGTGGAGTTCCACAGGGTTCAGTTTTAGGGCCACTTTTGTTCCTTGTATATGTAAATGACCTACCAGAGTCTGTAAATTCATTCATGAATATGTTTGCAGATGATGCAAAGATTGTGAAGAAAGTAAAAAACGAGAACAATGGTAGAGAACTTCAGGAGGATCTAAATAATCTGCATGAGTGGTCAGAAAAGTGGCTAATGAAATTCAATACCTCAAAATGTAAGGTAATGAGAATGGGTACAAGTGCAAGAAGGCCCAAGCTTGACTACTCGGTGGCTGGAGTACAACTTCAAGAGACAGAAAATGAGAGAGATCTAGGAGTAAACATACTGGCAGATTTGTCTCCAGAAATACATATAAATGGCGTAGTAAGGGCAGCTTATGCATTCTTATCAAATGTAAGGGTAGCCTTCAGGCACATGGACAAGGAAATGTTCAGAAATATTTATGTAACCTATGTGAGGCCAAAAGTCGAATATGCAGCCCCCTTTTGGAATCCGCACTTGAAAAAGCACATAGCTAAGCTTGAAAAAGTTCAAAGACATGCCACGAAACTGGTGCCAGAAATACGCAATCTCGGTTATGATGAGAGGCTGAGGGAATTAGACTTGCCATCACTCGAAGCTAGAAGAGTAAGGGGGGATATGGTGACAGTCTTTAAATTCCTTCATGGTTATGATAGAGTGGATAGGGATCGATATTTCGATATGGCTGGCTCTAGAACTAGAGGTCATAGTTTGAAGCTTCGTAAGAAAACTTGTTTGCAGGATGTAAGGAAATACTTTTTCAGTGTAAGAGTAGTTGATAATTGGAATTCGCTAAGCGAGGAGGTAGTTAATGCTATATCAATCCATAGTTTTAAGGACAATTACGATAAGTATCACTAAGTCTAAAAATGGAACCGATCAGGAGACGGGAAGATACGAGCTTTGGGCTCTTTCCCGTAAACACAATTAGGTAATCAATTAGGTAATCACACACACACACACACACATGTATTCACTTCTTCATAACTAGAATTTAGAGGCCTTACTAGATGCTGCTTCGTTCGTATCCTGACTACGCCATGTTCATTCTTACTTTTCTTGTATCAGCATATTTAATATAATACACAGTGTATTAATATTTATAAGGATACCAATATTTTTCTAACTTAGGATTGCAGAATCAGTGTTTATCAAAATAAGAAACTCAACACTTAATCAGAATTTCTCCCCTTTTTTCCATTACTTCCAATTTATTATTTCATTCAATTGTACATCTTTATTTTATCTCACGACTCTGTATATTTTGTTAGTATTTATCAAGTATATGTTAGTTTACATGCCCAGTTTATGTATATTATGTATAATAAATGGCATTTATGATATTTGTCCCAGTTCATCCACGAAAGCTCACTCCCTCTTTCTCTCTTACTTGACAGTTTCTTCCTTCCTTCTTGGAATTGGATGGTATCTATCCAAGGGAGTAAATAAGTGCCTTCTACGTCCCAAACTTCGCTCTCTCTATTTTCTATCCTACTCTATACATTTTCTCCTGTACTTCTTTCTTGGAGATAGGTGGGTTCAATCTAAGTGAGGAGTTGAGTGTCCTCTGTCTCCCTTTGTTTATTCTGTTGTATCTTTTAATCTATACTTTTTTAATTTCTTGGAGATGAGGATTGCATTTCAAGTAAGGAATGACGTCAGCTGCCTCCCATAGTCCATTCTCTCTCCTTTACTCTGCATATTTTTCTTGCTTTTGTGGAGATGGATGAATTCTATACGAGTTAAGACATTAGCTTCCTCTGCCTCCCATAGTTCATAGTCCCTTTCTCTCTTCCTGTGCAATTTTATCTTTCATCCCCTGGGGCTGTAGACAAGGTACACTGCCTTCTTATCACTGCGGTTCTTAATAGTCAACAAAGTCAGCAAAGCGAAGAGACTAGGAATACTCACCTTTTTTATTTTCTTCTCTCTCGATGAGTAAAAGTTTTGCTCTGACTCGGTTACCCTCCTATTAGGGGGATTATAGCTTTTGTATATAGGTATAATATATAAGAAAATTTATCCTGTAGTTCATGTTTTATTTATTTCCTTATCGTGAAGTCTTAAGTGAGTGTGTATGGTGCAGTTGAGACATGATTTGTCAGACTTAACATAATGATTCTCTTCATTAAACTAAGATTTATAAGTGCTCTGGACAGAGAAAGGTTTTTTGGTGCAAGCTGGATATTATGTTATGTGTTCAGATTGATATCACAGTAATATTATTATGAAGGACAAATAAGTACTAGGTCCATACATTGTGGTAATAAATATATATTACTGAGCAGGAAGTCATGTTACAGTAACACACTCATATAGCAAGTTGAATGAATACTAGAACGTCTATTGGTGTATTTGAAGGGTGAGGTGTAAAATTTCCTGTGTTTTCAAGCACAATTACACTGTTTCGGTTTTTACGTCATGAACTCTCTTTTCTACTAAGGGCTAGCACGGTTGCCTTCTTGCGAAGAACTTATTTAGTAGATGTAATCGTTACCCTGAGTGCATGCCCTTACTATCCTCAGTCAGTGACGGGGCGCGAACCCTCGACCTGCCGACTCAGAGTCGCGGACGCTACCATAAACACCAGCACTAGGAACATAAAGAAGTTTATTTTATGTGTTTAAAATTCGTGTCACAGTGACACTAACGCGAGATATGTCAGGCAATCATGCACAATAAACACGTTTCTATTTCTTCTATTTTCGCCTAAAAACGCCACTCCACTTTCTTCGCCTCCTCCTGGAAGACCCAGCCAAGGTTAATTATAATTTTCTACACCACCAGGTGTTATATTTAACATCTCTCGTCCCTTACTACAGCATAAAAAAGCAGCCAAGTTAGCGGGTTTGAGGCTGGTAAATACACAATGTTATCTCAAGAACCAGGTGATTTTCAGGATGCTAATTGTATCCTAGTTATCTCGTCTGCGCTTTACTTGACCTGTAAATCGACTTATTTTTTTTTTACTGTTTTTTTTTTTAAATAACTTGTTTGCTCCTTATCTTTTTCGTATGTGCAACAGCTACCGGTTTTAAAAGTGATATGGAAGTTCATGTTGTATCACAGTTTTTCATTACAAATTCTCGTTAAAGTAAACATTATAAGAAGATTACGTGTTGTTGAACATGGCAAAAAAAAAAGAAAAAAAAAAGATTTACGACACGTCTTCATGATTAACAAGGATAAAAATTAAAAAACTTGGAAAAGCAATTGCCAAATAATCAAAGAAAATTAAAGTAATTGTACAATACAGAGTATGTATTTTGCATAACATGAAGTGCTGTTCTTTATTTTTTGAGAAAATGTTCATATCTGTTTCTATGATTCTCTCTCAACACCCAATCTTTATGCTCTCTGCCTGGCTTTGTTTTCTTTTAACACCAAATCCCTTATTTCTTATTATCTTCTTAATATTCTCTTCTCGGGAAGAAGTCCCATAAGCTTATTAATGTCCTAATGTTCTTTTATATTCCTACATTCATCATTCTATGTTTGGGGTTTTGGAGGCTGTGGTTTCTCTCTGCTCGGTCCTATGTTTAAGATTTAGAGATTACTAATAAGTGGAATAAATTAAATCTTATCACCAGAAGTCATTTCCATAAAGGTGATGTAGACATTTTCTCTTATTTTAAGTATCCTCAAATGGTATTTCGTACATTGCCAAAATGCTTTTTTTGTTTTTTCCTACATAACTTTCTTTAGCTTTCACCTCTTGCTTTTGGAATCATTGGATATACTGTTGTTTAGAATCTGCATTAAGTATCAAAGGTTGTCTCATGTTTTGCATTCCCCCCCCCCCTCTCTCTCTCTCTCTCTCTCTCTCTCTCTCTCTCTCTCTCTCTCTCTCTCTCTCTCTCTCTCTATATATATATATATATATATATATATATATATATATATATATATATATATATATATATATATATATATATATATATATATAGATATATATATATATATATATATATATATATATATATATATATATATATATATATATATATATATATATATATATATATATATATATATATATATCGTATTAAATGAATCTCGAAATATGCTTAATATTCCAAAAACTCTTTGATGCTTAAGTTTCAAATGCTTGTAGAGTAATTCTGAAATATTGTTCTTTTACATTAGGCTCGTAAAGTGTAAACTGAATTTTAGCCTGGGTACCATATCAGCTATTCTCTAACGTTCATGGTTCATGACCCGAGCACTGTATGTGCATCCATACGTGTGTACATGTTTGTGTGTGTACATGTTTGTGTGTACAACTATGTTAATATGAACTACCATGTCTCGTAAAATTAATAGATAAAACTCCTGATATCAAATCATATAAGTCTTAAGGTTAACCTCTTAAGCAAACAGGCTCGGTTTGATCATAATTCGATGTATGGGGTAAGTGCTGAGACAGAATCGTCACAGGGTAAAGAAACGATAATAGCAAAAATTTCATTTGCACAGCAGCCCTTTAAGAAAGAAACGTCATAGCAAACTCGTGTGAAGATCTATATGAATAAACTTAAGTAGTTTTATTTTATTAAAAACTTGTGTGAATAAATATAAGTATATTTATTTTTATTTTTAATCATGAAACCTAATCTATTTTAGTTACTTCTGCCCTATTCCTAATATTTTGTACTGACAGAGCCAGGACCGCTATATCTGCTAATCTTGGCACAAACACAAACACAAGTAAATTTTCTATGTTAGCCAGTGACAACCACAACTTTTTTTTTTTTTTTTTTTTTTTTTTTTTTTTTAGGGTGTGCATGATTATCAGGAAAATAGCTAAAACGGGAGGCGGGTAACTACAGGAACTGCAGTTTAAGAAGGATTGCGACAGGTAACATCATTAACTAGAGACCGGATTCATGAAGATATGTGAAGATATTGTTAAGAAGAATCTTTGCTTCAGTTGTAACAATTCCATATCAAACTCTTGTCCATACCAAAAGTAATGATAGTTAAATAACAAATTGCTTACTACATGTCAAAGAATTTTAGTGAGTCTGGAAGCTGCTTGTGAGAGCGAAAAAAAAAATCTTTATATGTTTGAGAGACTGTACCCAAAACTAAGAATTTGCTTATATAATAGGTTTTTAAACGTTGATGAATCTAGTACCTGCAAAACTCTCTCTCCCTTTACGAGTTAATCACCTTAAACAAAACACTTGATGATTTTACCTTGATCAGTGACAAGAGACTTGAATCAGCTGGTAATGTAACTTTCTTGCTGAATATCTGAAGTGGTTTACACCACATCTGTGTGTGTGCGCGCGTTCGTATGAGTGTGTTTGAGCGCGTATATGCCGTTGCTTGTCTTTATAACAGTGTGATTATTTTTCATGTCAAATACAACTTGGTTGTGAGTTTTGTTAGAATTTTAAAGACTAGCATTCATCTCTTCGTATTTTCGTGTCTTTCTTTTGATTTTTGTATCTTGCTGCAATTTCAAACCGATTTGCATGTATCCCGTTGTGTTTATATGTGCTTAGAAAACTCTGGCTATATTTCTCTTCGGTATAGCATGGTTGTGAGTTCTTGCTTGGAATTCTGAAGTGGCGTACATTTATCTCTCTCTAGTTGCGTGTTTTCATAAGCATATAATAATAATAAACCTTTATTTCCATTATACAATGGGTATTCGTCAGCCGGGGCAGGCCCCCCCACTGTGGTGTCCAACCACAGCAGTAACCTGCCAGTAAACAGCTTAAGCTCTCGGTCTTGGACGGGAACCAATCTCTCGACCTCGTGAATGCGAAGCCAGCGCGTTACCACTGTACTAGCCAGACGATTGGGTATTGCGTTTCTAGACACAGTTCGGTTATTGTTGAATTCTGAAGTGATTATGTTTACATTTTAGGATAAAAGTTAAGAGTATGATTATTTATAATCTAAAATACGATTTGATTTGAGTCTTGCTTGGAATTCTGAAAGAATCTGCATTATGCTCTTTGTATTTGTGGTTCAGCCTGAGAGAATTCTCATTTATCACTTTGGATATATCTTCGTTGTGAATAATGCTTTGGTTTTACTTGCCAGGATAATATGGAACCTATGTCTTGTTTCAGATGCAACTTTGTTGTGAGTCTTTGCTCTGAAGTGATTTGTATTTGTCTGTGTGTATTTACATGTCTTTGTGAAGGTGTGATTGTTTTATTTTTCTGACTTGGACATAACTTGGCTGTGAGTCTTGCATTGAATTCTGAATTGATATACAGTTTTCTTATTTACTTTATATGTCTTTACAAGCGTGTGATTATTTTCCGTGTCAGATCAGCTGGGATGCGAGGCTGCTTTGTAATTTCAAAGTGGCTTTGTATTTGTCTCTTTGTTTTCACAATGTAGTATAAAGCTTTGTTTGTACTTTTCATTTTTATATTGGATTCAGTTTGGTGGTGAGACTTCTAGCTGTCTCCTTATTCATTTATAAGTTGGTCTGAGAGCTTGCTCGAGTTTCTGTTATCGCTCGGTATAATTGACACTTACTGCTATTGCTGCAGTTGTTTTTGTTGTTTGGAGTTTTATATGTCTACTGTTATTCCCCATTCGAATGGGGGTGGACAGAATAAGGTTGAATCTGGAGATTTAAGGCTGACTGCCTTTCCTAATGCACCGCGGTAAGCGTAAACACGGGTGTGCCACTTGCTGAGTTGAGTGCTTTCACTACTGCGCTGCCGTGGTCCCTTGGTAATACTCCTACAGCTGCTGCTGCTAAATAGCAACTGTGATTACATGATAATAATGAAAATAATAATAATAATGATAATCATGTATTCTTTAGTAATCTAAATGCTGAATGAACTGCTTAGTAGAATTGCGTGCATATAAGACCTGTTATTGTGTACTGTTGTATATTTTCAATAATAACAACATCATATATAAAAAAGATAAGTAATGTATAATGAAACAAAGATGTGTCAGGCATAAAAAATACGACGTATACGAAAGTATATTCATGTTACTGAACTCGCCAATAAAGAGAAATATAAATATAAAAAAAAAATTAAATGAATTTCAGGCGTGTCTTTCTTTATCAAAACTCAAGTCATAAAATACGTGATGCAATGGAGGCAAATTAAAAAAAAAAAAAAAAATATATATATATATATATATATATATATATATATATATATATATATATATATATATATATATATATATATATATATATATATATATATATATATATATATATATATATATATATATATATATATATATATATATATATATATATATATATATATATATATATATATATATATATATATATTATCAAATAAGCACATTACATATGTGAAAACATGAATCATTTTTTGCCCCGACCGGGACTCGAACCTAGGACTTATGATTACTGAATTAAATGCTAAAATGAAGCCACGAGTGAGGTTGGGGAATCTGTAATATGAACTTAGTGGCATTCAGTTAGAATGCGTTCATTCCTAAGTATAGCAGTTATAAGCTATAAGGTTGGGTTCTTTTTAACCTTCTGTGGTGTAGTGGTAGCGCCTTGACTTAGTAATCATAAGTCCTAGGTTCGAGTCCCGGTCGGGGCAAAAAAAAATGATTCATATATATATATATATATATATATATATATATATATATATATATATATATATATATATATATATATATATATATATATATATATATATATATATATATATATAAAAAATAAATATAAAAGTACATATATATATATATATATATATATATATATATATATATAATAAAAAATAAATATAAAAGTACATATATATATATATATATATATATATATATATATATATATATATATATATATATATATATATATATATATATATATATATATATATATATGCACACCGGCAAAATAAAATGAATATAAACAAAATTAATTAAATGTGAAAAGGCTTATTTCCTTGTGCATGAATACCTGACTTGGTGAATTCATGATAAGCTGAAAGACAATATATATATATATATATATATATATATATATATATATATATATATATATATATATATATATATATATATATATATATATATATATATATATATATATATATATATATATATATATATTTATATATATATATATGGAATCACTTAATTATTAGGAAGGGTTTTACGAAAAAAAAATCTCATAAAGGAATGAAAACTTACCGATGCAGCCATAAAAAAAAAGTATGAACAGTTGCTGTTGAAACTTAATGAAAAGTATGAACAGAGATATCCATATGTGTCAAATGCATATTTAGGTGTGGCAGCACCTCAGATGCTCCAATGAGTTTGTAGACTCACCTGAAATCCAATTTTATTGTTTGTTTTGTATTTTTCAGTTATTTCCTACTTCAGTCTTATCGACTTTCATCTTCAACAATAACAGTGGAGAAAACATTCTCTCTCTCTCTCTCGCTCTCTCTCTCTCTCTCTCTCTCTCTCTCTCTCTCTCTCTCTCTCTCTCTCTCTCTCTCTCTCTCTCTCTCTGGCTAGTACAGTGGTAACGCGCTGACTTCGCATTCACGAGGTCGAGAGATCGGTTCCAGTCCAAGACCGAGAGTTTAAGCTGTTTACTGGCAGGTTACTGCTGTGGTTGGACACCACAGTGGGGGGGGGTTGGGGCTTGCCCCGGCTGACGAATACCCATTGTATAATGAAAATAAAGGTGTATTATTATTATTATTATTATTATTATTATTATTATTATTATTATTATTATTATTATTATTCTCTCTCTCTCTCTCTCTCTCTCTCTCTCTCTCTCTCTCTCTCTCTCTCTCTCTCTCTCTCTCTCTCTCTCTCTCTCTCTCTCTCTCTCTCTCTCTCTCTCATTTCTTTCTCTCTACACTTTACAAATTCAGATGAAATAGACACCTGCAAACCTCATAAAACCCTGTGTTCAGGTCCCTCATTGCCTGAATATCCTAACCAAAAGTATGTATAAATCAAAAGGAGAGGCTAATGGCGCCCCTTGGATGATAGAGCTCATAATCCGGGAGTCTTAAATGTGTGGGTTTAAATATGCAATGCTCAAGACGCGACAAGGAAAATGCAACTCCTCAAAATTAAATGTTAGAGTCAAGAATGGAGCAGCATCTTCGCGAACTCGAGCTCTGGCTTATCTTAAGGATTAATAATTAGAAAAGGAATATATAGATTTTTACAAAGGGGAACTCTTAAAAGACCACCAAATTCTGATTGGTGTTTGAAGAGAGACGAAGCTTTTTTTTTTTTTTTTTTAGATTCTCCACTCACGGATGGGTGGAACGGGTCATGGAGGACCCATAGGGCGCCCATAGGGCGGTGCCAGCCGGCACAGGCCCCAACCCCCCACTGTGGTGACCAGCCACAGCAGTCACCTCCCCAGTAAACAGCTTAAACTCTCTTGCCTGGACGAGGCGGATCCGTCGACCTCACGAATGCGAGGCCTGCGCGTTACCACTGTACTAGCCAGGAGGCTGAGACGGAGCTTTCGCGGGAGAAGCAGCTTCTAAAGTAATTAGTTTTGGAAGACAAGAAGAAGAAGAGGGCTGTTCATATCTAAGCCATGAATGATAAGATAATGAGGTACTAAAGTTGGCAAGCTTTCAGCTCTAACTGACATTCAATAATCGTAAATATTGGTGTAAATACGAATGAACAATGAAGGAAATTCTTGTGGTAATTGATTTATTGTTGATTGGAAGCCTGATGATAGGGACATCATATAAAGATGTACAAAGACTTCTTGACTCTCTCTCTCTCTCTCTCTCTCTCTCTCTCTCTCTCTCTCTCTCTCTCTCTCTCTCTCTCTCTCTCTCTCTCTCTCTCTCTCTCTCTCTCTCTCTCTCTCTTTCTATCTATCTATCTATCTATCTATCTATCTATTTATCTATCTCTCTGTCTCTTTCTCTCATACTTTTTTTTTTTAATTTTTTGTCATCTGCGATAGATATATATTGGTAGAAAAAATTCCCAGACAACTTTTTAAAAAATTTTCATTCTTGTTCTTTGTCCAGTTATTATGATTTCTGGGTTAGTTTAACATTTACTTACTTACTTTATATAATCATTTATTTTGCTTTTGCACTAATTCGTAAATAATATATCATTTATATCCTTAGATACATTGACATTCTGGAATTTATGAATAATTCTGTATTACTTCTGGTATTTCGTTCTCCCGTTGGTTTTTCATCTTAATTCTTCTACGTTTTCTTCATATGTATCCCATTTATAGCTATCTCCTTTTTATCGTATCCCTTTTAGTCTTCTTCTTGCATTGCTCCTTTGAGTTTTTCATATGATCATTTTTATCCATCCATATACCATAGCCATATTTCCCCTTATAAGGGAGGTGGCTGAGTCAAGGAAAATACTTTGACTTTTTGTGGGAAGTAAATACAGAGGAGGGGATCCCCAGTCCCCTCGCTCCGCCCCATTTAATCGACTTTTACGACACGCAGGGGAACACGGAGGAAGTGTTCTTACCTCCCTCCCCCAATGTGCGACAATGTGTGTTACTATATTAAATTTTATAATCTTAAAAAGAGTCACCTTCTTATATTAAAATTAGATAGATCGTCCAACAGTCTCAAAGTATGATAAGAAATAGTTCCCAATCGTGTTCATTGGTGTATTAAAATACTCCTGCAAAATAATTTTTTTTTTATCTACAATTGGAAATGAGATATTCCTTCCATGGGCTTCAGAGTGTGATAATAAATATATGCGCTGTGCGTAAAACAGTGTGTACACGGTAAATAAGTTTATGTGTACTGAAACCGCAAATATTGCACCAGTTGTTTAATCACTTCCTGGTAATTAGCTGTCCGTCAATTGAGAAATTCAACCAAACAATAGTAAACTCCCGCAACCTTCGCCTAGGCCGCTTTCACACCAAAGTGGCACATCGCACGTGGCATGCCACGTGGCACGTTAGTTGAAAACGAACATCCGGAAATATATGAAACCTTTCACACAGAGTTGAGCTACTTGCGTGCCACTCTGAAAATGACACGCAAGTCGCACGTGGCACATGGGACGTGTCACGCCACTTCTGTGCGAAAGGTTTCATATATTTCCGGATGTTCGTTTTCAACTAACGTGCCACGTGGCATGCCACGTGTGACATGCAACTTTGATGTGAAAGCGGCCTAAGCAAGAGAAGTGGCCTGCAGTTACATATTTTTCGCAATGAAATTAAGCATTATTATAATAAGTACAATTTTACAAGTACCTAAAAAAATAATCATGTTGGGCGGTTTTTTTTTTTTTTTGCCTAATAAACATACTGTAAGTCCATTAATGAAATTCAGTAAATATGCTGAGTTGATGGGGTCTACCAGCCGTGAGTTGTTGCTGACCTTCTTTTACTCAAGTGACGCTAAGAAAAAGAACCTGTATTATCCAAGTTTTTGGAGGGAATTTCAGAGTGCGAAATGGCGCTGTGTCCTCCTAAATCCGGAGGATGTTTGTTTACTGTGTAAAGATACTGTGACAAGAATTGTATGCCAAAGGGAGCATGTAATTATACCTAAGGCGGGTTATTATTTAGGTTCTCAGAGCTTACAAAGTTTATTAAAAGCAAGACAAATTATTATTATTATTATTATTATTATTATTATTATTATTATTATTATTATTATTATTATTATTATTATTATTATTATTATTATTATTATTATTATTATTATTTTTATTATTATTATTACTATTAGTAGTAGTAGTAGTAGTAGTAGTAGTAGTAGTAGTAGTAGTAGTAGTAGTAGTAGTAGTAGTAGTAGTAGTAGTAGTAGTAGTAGTAGTAGTAGTAGTAGTAGTAGTAGTAGTAGTAGTAGAAGTAGTAGTATAATGAAAACTACTTGGTATTAAAAGCAACAAATTTTCATCGCATTTCTGTTTAGTACCAAATAGGAAACTGATAAAAAAATAAAAAAAATATCATTTGGGCGAGGCAATCTGCAAATACTTTTGGTAAAACTTATTTGAATAATTGATATTTGAATGATGAAGACTTTTATACATTTATACATAAAATTATTCTTGGGTCATAAAAGTAGAATGATTACAAACAGTATACTGTAATCATTATATTAAAGTATATTAGGTTGAGAATATAGAGTTATGCACACATATCTGTATACACACACACACACACACACACACACACACACACACACACACACACACACACACACAAGGAGGGATACGGCTCTGAACTATAGACCAGTTTCCTTGACCAGCATAGTTTGCAAACTTATGGAGAAACTACTAAGGAAACATATCTCTCTTCACTTGGAATCCTTCAACTTTTTGTCAGTGAGGCAACATGGCTTCAGAGAAGGAAGATCAACAGTAACAAACTTATTAGAATTTTATGATGAGGTAAGCCAAATCTTACAGGAAAGAGAGGGTTGGGCAGATTGCATATTCCTAGACTTCCAGAAAGCGTTTGACACTGTTCCACATGGGAGACTTATTAGGAAGCTGCAATCAATGGCTAGAATAGGTGGAAATGTCTTGGAATGGATAAAAACTTACTTAGAAGGAAGGGAACAGAGGGTTAGAGTAAGACACTCAGTGTCTGAATGGAGAAGAGTTAGTAGTGGAGTTCCACAGGGTTCAGTTTTAGGGCCACTTTTGTTCCTTGTATATGTAAATGACCTACCAGAGTCTGTAAATTCATTCATGAATATGTTTGCAGATGATGCAAAGATTGTGAAGAAAGTAAAAAACGAGAACAATGGTAGAGAACTTCAGGAGGATCTAAATAATCTGCATGAGTGGTCAGAAAAGTGGCTAATGAAATTCAATACCTCAAAATGTAAGGTAATGAGAATGGGTACAAGTGCAAGAAGGCCCAAGCTTGACTACTCGGTGGCTGGAGTACAACTTCAGGAGACAGAAAATGAGAGAGATCTAGGAGTAAACATATTGGCAGATTTGTCTCCAGAAATACATATAAATGGCGTAGTAAGGGCAGCATATGCATTCTTATCAAATGTAAGGGTAGCCTTCAGGCACATGGACAAGGAAATGTTCAGAAATATTTATGTAACCTATGTGAGGCCAAAACTCGAATATGCAGCCCCCTTTTGGAATCCGCACTTGAAAAAGCACATAGCTAAGCTTGAAAAAGTTCAAAGACATGCCACGAAACTGGTGCCAGAAATACGCAATCTCGGTTATGATGAGAGGCTGAGGGAATTAGACTTGCCATCACTCGAAGCTAGAAGAGTAAGGGGGGATATGGTGACAGTCTTTAAATTCCTTCATGGTTATGATAGAGTGGATAGGGATCGATATTTCGATATGGCTGGCTCTAGAACTAGAGGTCATAGTTTGAAGCTTCGGAAGAAAACTTGTTTGCAGGATGTAAGGAAATACTTTTTCAGTGTAAGAGTAGTTGATAATTGGAATTCGCTAAGCGAGGAGGTAGTTAATGCTACCTCAATCCATAGTTTTAAGGACAGGTATGATAAGTATCACTAAGTCTAAAAATGGAACCGATCAGGAGACGGGAAGATACGAGCTTTGGGCTCTTTCCCGTAAACACAATTAGGTAATCACAATTAGGTAATCACACACACACACATATATATATATATATATATATATATATATATATATATATATATATATATATATATATATATATATATATATATATATATATATATATATATATATATATATGTATATATATTAACAAAAATACCAGGATAAGCATGAAAAGCACTGGGTATTTTAAAATGCAAGAGCGC
>JAXCGZ010002205.1:25000-27500 GCA_037179515.1 Halocaridina rubra
AATTCTCGTAGAAGATTTCCCTTAGAAATGCGATAAGTTTACCAATCAGAGGTCTCAGAATGTGTTCCGGTTTTACGTCACGGACTCCCTTTTCTACCAAGGGCTAGGATGGTTGCCCTCTTACGAAGGACTTGTTTTGGCAGATGTAATCGTTACCCTGAGTGCATGCCATTGCTAACCTCAGACTGTGACGGGGCGCGAACCCTCGACCTGACGCCTCAGAGTCGCGGACGCTAACGCTTGAGCCACGGTGACTACAATCAGAGGTCTCAGGATATGTTGCAATAATTTTCTTAGACTTCATGCGGGATTTGGTACCTCAGCAGTTAATGATTTCAAAAATATTTTAAAATGGATTTACTTCAAAATTAGACAACGAATGTCTTGCAGTGGTATCAAAAGTATGATAACCAACATTTTGCATACGTATGGCAATATCAATTATAAATTAATTGGTAAATTATTTATTTAAATAGGAGATTTTATTTTAAAGAAATAAGAGTTCTATGCATGCCATCCAGATTTTCAAGAGTATGATCACAAACATTCATTTTTCATGGTTAAATGCCCGATTTCTTATACAGTGTAAACCTAAGATACCATATTGTTAGTTAGCTAGACTCACATAAATGGATTTCATAATCGCATCTGACGCGGTTCTGTGTATGGCTAGTATCCTCACCATGGGGGACGCTGTTCTGTGTATGGCTAGGATCCCCCATTGGGGAATCCTAGCCGTGCACAGAACATATTATTGAGTTTATAGTTATATTCTATACCATGTATACAAAATTATTAATAATACTAATGCATTATTGACCAAGAGCAGAAACCCCAGCAGCGACAGTAGTAGTAGTAGTAGTAGTAGTAGTAGTAGTAGTAGTTGTTGTAGTAGTTGTTGTTGTTGTTTTTGTAGTAGTAGTAGTAGTAGTAGTAGTAGTAGTAGTAGTAAAGTAGCTGTAATGTTTTCTTTTCTCTAAAATATTGGCGTCGTGATGTATATTGGTGGAAACCAAATATTTGTATATTATATATCTCACGATGTCTAGGTCAAAAGCAAGCGATAAGTAAGTTAACGAAATATTCACCATAAATATAGAAAATGATGATCATATATATATATATATATATATATATATATATATATATATATATATATATATATATATATAGAGAGAGAGAGAGAGAGAGAGAGAGAGAGAGAGAGAGAGAGAGAGAGAGAGAGAGAGAGAGAGAGAGAGAGAGAGAGAGAGAGAGAGAGAGAGAGAGAGAGAGAGAGAGAGAGAGAGAGAGATAATTGAAATAATCATAGAAAAGCAATGTCGGAATTACTGATTACGTATTTGGAAATTAAATTACTTTAGTAAGCAAAATATTAGCGCATGCAAGTAATATATATTGCTACACTGGATATTTGGGATAACATGGCTATTAACATTACATTTCATTGAGTTTCAACATATTTCATTACATTATCTTTAATAGCTTCATATGGGTATTTTCTCTGAGTAAAGTGTTGTTTATCCTCTTTATCACATTCATACTTTGTCTTATTCTACATTTTTTTTCTTTCTCTTCAATCATTGATAACGATACCGACTCACATCCCCCTGCGTGTCGTAATATACGACTAAACTGGACGGAGCAAAGGGACTAGGAAGCCGCCGTTATATTTTTCTTTTCTGTGTAGAGTCAATCATAAAATGGGGTTTCGATAGAAAACTCCTCCAAAATCCTAATAACCGGGTTTTCTGAATGTTTGATATAGAACGAGAGAGAGAAGCATGTTCCGGTTTTACGTCACGGATTCCCTTTTCTACCAAGGGCTAGGACGGTTGCCTTATTACTAAGGACTAGTTTTGGCAGATGTAATCGTTAACCTGAGTGCATGCCCCTACTAACCTCAGGCTGTGACGGGGCGCGAACCCTCGACCTGACGCCTCAGAGTCGCGGACGCTACCGCTTGAGCCACGGCGACTATAGTAAGCGAAGCATGATGGATGTGTTAGTAATGAGTGTGTGCTTTTACTCGGCCAACACTTTACTAAGGGAATACGGCTTTATATATAAAGAGTATACAGGTAGAACTTCGCAAGTGGTATTTACGTTAAAGGGAGATAAAGATATAGCATGCCTGTAGTCACCGTGGCTCAAGCGGTAGCGTCCGCGACTCAGGCGTCAGGTTGAGGGTTCGCGCCCCGTCACGGTCTGAGGTTAGCAAGGGCATGCACTCAGGGTAACGATTACATCTGCCAAAACAAGTCCTTCACAAGATGGCAATCGTCCTAGCCCTTGGTAGAAAAGGGAGTCCGTGACGTAAAACCGGAACAACAACAACAACAGCCACAAAGATATAACATGCCTGGTGTGGGAGCCCTTTTCTTTTCAAGAAATTCAGTTAGTTCACCATTAGCTGTAAAAGGAGTTTATGGTAGTCTTACAAGTTCTGGTTTCAGTGAAGTCGAAAATGCTTGTCATGAAACTCTCGTGCACAGAGCAA
>JAXCGZ010002205.1:32500-37500 GCA_037179515.1 Halocaridina rubra
TTTAGCATTTAATTCAATTCCCAATCTCATTCGGGCCATGAAATAACCAATAAGCACATTATATATGTGAAAACATGAATCATTTTTTTTACCCCGACCGGGACTCGAACCTAGGACTTATGATTACTAAGTCAAGGCGCTACCACTACACCACAGAAGGTTAAAAGGAACCCAACCTTATAGCTTATATCTGCTATACTAAGGAATGAACGCATTCTAACTGAATGCCACATGTTCATATTACAGATTCCCCAACCTCACTCGTGGCTTCATTTTAGCATTTAATTCAATTCCCAATCTCATTCGGGCCATGAAATAACCAATAAGCACATTATATATGTGAAAACATGAATCATTTTTTTACCCCGACCGGGACTCGAACCTACACCTGTGGTGTAGTGGTAGCGCCTTGACTTAGTAATCATAAGTCCTAGGTTCGAGTCCCGGTCGGGGTAAAAAAAATGATTCATGCTTTCACATATATAATGTGCTTATTGGTTATTTCATGGCCCGAATGAGATTGGGAATTGAATTAAATGCTAAAATGAAGCCACGAGTGAGGTTGGGGAATCTGTAATATGAACATGTGGCATTCAGTTAGAATGCGTTCATTCCTTAGTATAGCAGATATAAGCTATAAGGTTGGGTTCCTTTTAACCTTCTGTGGTGTAGTGGTAGCGCCTTGACTTAGTAATCATAAGTCCTAGGTTCGAGTCCCGGTCGGGGTAAAAAAAAAATGATTCATGTTTTCACATATATAATGTGCTTATTGGTTATTTCATGGCCCGAATGAGATTGGGAATTGAATTAAATGCTAAAATGAAGCCACGAGTGAGGTTGGGGAATCTGTAATATGAACATGTGGCATTCAGTTAGAATGCGTTCATTCCTTAGTATAGCAGATATAAGCTATAAGGTTGGGTTCCTTTTAACCTTCTGTGGTGTAGTGGTAGCGCCTTGACTTAGTAATCATAAGTCCTAGGTTCGAGTCCCGGTCGGGGTAAAAAAATGATTCATGTTTTCACATATATAATGTGCTTATTGGTTATTTCATGGCCCGAATGAGATTGGGAATTGAATTAAATGCTAAAATGAAGCCACGAGTGAGGTTGGGGAATCTGTAATATGAACATGTGGCATTCAGTTAGAATGCGTTCATTCCTTAGTATAGCAGATATAAGCTATAAGGTTGGGTTCCTTTTAACCTTCTGTGGTGTAGTGGTAGCGCCTTGACTTAGTAATCATAAGTCCTAGGTTCGAGTCCCGGTCGGGGTAAAAAAATGATTCATATATAATATATATATATATATATATATATATATATATATATATATATATATATATATATATATATATATATATATATATATATATATATATATATATATATATATATATATATATATATATATATATATATATATATATATATATATATATATATATATATATATTCATTTTAGGGCGAGTATTTTGATATGTAAAGTTTTCTAATTTTATTCATACAGAGGCAATATTTTTTCAAATTTCATATATTCTTTTATTGTTTATATGTCCAGAATGTTTTTTTTTTTAATACAAATCTGGGTCCAAGTAATTTTATTTTTATTGCCAATCGCTTTTGCCTCCTATCCTACCTAGCCATATTTTGTTATCGAGTATTCACATATTAAGAACCATAATTTTTAGAGCATTTTCATTCCAATCCAAAGACGTGAGAAGAAGAGGAAGTTAACACTTCATAGCTCCAGCAAATTCATATAAGCTGAATTTGTTGTAACAGAGATGGTACCATAAGATGACAACCACGATGAAAAAAAAAACACAGGAAAGAAAAAACACATGTCACATCTGTTATAAAAGTGGAAGAGGAACGAGAGCAAATAGCACAATAGATATGAACACTTTATACTATGTTATTTTAGACAAGAACTGAACTCGAAAAGAATAAAGAACCTGCACTTAACACCGATAAAATACAGTTGTAAAGAACTCACTTGTAAGCCAGAGAGTTCGGGAAGCAAGACATTTCAGCTGAATCTAAGAGAAAGAGAGAGAGAGAGAGAGAGAGAGAGAGAGAGAGAGAGGAGAGAGAGAGAGAGAGAGAGAGAGAGAGAGAGAGAGAGAGAGAGAGAGAGAGAGAGAGAGAGAGAGAGAGCGAAGTGAATCAGAAAAAAAAATCTAAAGAATAAACCCTGAACAAGATATGAAGTTGGGAGTAGTAATGGACTCCCTCATAATAAGGCAAACCCACACTCGTTTCACCCATTCTTTCTCCACCAACACAAGCTTCCAAGCTCAAAATCTAAATATAGATGATGAGCGTAGCAGGGGTCGCTATCAGAATAATGCTCCTAAGATCATAAATACACTTTTTGATCGAACCCCTGTAAGATAAATCATGAAAGGATATCAAACCTGTATTTTTCCTTTAATGAAGTAATAGGAGCGAACGACAGTTTTACCTTCCACGGGACCTGACGCTGGGGCCCTCTGGACCAGCTCTTCCTGGAACGTATATGCCCTCCTTTGGCACTTTTCTTCATCCTATCCTTTTTTTTTTTATTGTGACACCAGGACGGGTAAAAAAAAAAATCTACCCTCATCAGGCCTGGGCACGAAGAAAACATATAGAGAAACAGAGATGGAAAGTATTGTGGCTTGTCAGATGTGAAAGGATAATAAGACATATGTGGCGAATATCCAAGAATATTCAGTGTAACTGTAGGCATAGAAAGAGAACCGTAACTGAAGGAAGACTTAACATCGAACGGTCCTGGACAGTCTTATTTACGTCCACAAGACCCTTCAGCTGTAGTATTGTTGCTCTATCTTTCCTGTATCTCTCTTATGATAAAGAGAACCTCATGTCGTAAGATGTTAGACGCATGTATTTTAACTTTTACTGTACTCCTCTAATCATGGAAATTACTTTTTTTCGTAATAGTAATTTATTTATTTTATATTTAGAAGGTTGCTAATGAATATCAGAGATGTTCAAAAATTCACCAGAAACCAATGGAAATCATATCAATTGACAACTCGATGGGAGTGCTAAAGTAAATTTTTACCATGATTTTTATTTTCACTTTATATATATATATATATATATATATATATATATATATATATATATATATATATATATATATATATATATTGAGGCCATTAGAAGTTATCTAATTTATTTTATATTTTGTGTCACAATTAATCCCTATTAAGGGGATGTACACTGAGAGATTAGAGCTAGGGAATGAAGGTTGAATGCCCATCCTAACGACTTGCGATGTGCTAGATATCGGTTCCTATTCTTATTATTATTATTATTATTATTATTATTATTATTATTATTATCATTATTATTATTATTATTATTATTATTATTATTATTATTATTATCATTATTATTATTATTATTATTATTATTATTATTATTATTATTATTATTATTATTATTATTATTTTACTACTATTAATAATAATAATAATAATAATAATAATAATAATAATAATAATAATAATAATAATAATAATAATAATACAAATAATAATAATAATAATAATAAATAATAATAATAATAATAATAATAATAATATCGATTAAGAGATCAGGGATATATATATATATATATATATATATATATATATATATATATATATATATATATATATATATATATATATATATATATATATGAAAGTGAGAGGGGTTTTCAGGATAACCATCAGTAAATACAAATATACTATCCGATATAAAGACAAAAGACAACATTGTATAATCATTGTTTTACGATACATATATGCACAACCGAACATGTATACATAATAAAATATTATGCATTATTCTAGGTAAAAATATATATTATACAAATCTTTAGTCCCCTGGATGCCATATAATACTTCAATATTCATAATCCATCCATCCATATACCAAAGCCATATTCCCCCTTATAAGGGGGTTGGCTGAGTCAAACAAAATACTTTGACTTTTTGTGGAAAGTAAATACAGAGAAGGGGATTCCCAGTCCCCTCGGTCCCCCTTTTAATCGACTTTTACGACACGCAGGGGAATACGGAGGTTAAACGATATATTTTGGAAAATATAGAGTCGTCTTTACAAACATGCTTGCGAATATTTTTAATGCAAATAGCATATACATACAAGTACATAATATAAATATGTATGTAGAAAAAAAAAAAAAAAATATATATATATATATATATATATATATATATATATATATATATATATATATATATATATATATATATATATATATATATATATATATATATATATATATATATATATATATATAATATGAACGAAGGCAATCTCTGGATGATTAGTATAAAGAAACGGCATAAGAGTAGACTGCAAAATTTCATACAAGTCTTGAGGAAACACCATGCAATTATACGGACGTGACATCAAAGAGGACTGCAAATTTACACAAGTCTTGATGAAACACTCTGTTTCAAATATCCTGATTGAAGAGGGTAAAGAGAGGAGCATCTCCCATCAAGGCAAATTTTCTTTTCCAGAAACGATTTTTCAACATAAGTTCCTCGAGGACCAGATAAACGAGCTTTCGAAGGTTGCAAGCCTCCATCGTCATGCAGTTAACTAAACACTGTTGACTTGAACCCTCCTAGAAAAAGACGATAGTTGGGTAGCTCCGCTTCCACGGGGAAAAATATCACCAGAGATTCCCTTCCTTCACATTTTATCACCAGATTAGTCGGAGAGGAACCAAGGAATAGTAAGACTTAAACACTTGTAGTTGAAGACTTACTCCTGGAGAAAGACACTCTACCCATGTAGAAATGGAGTTTCCCAATCATCGTCTTTTTCCAAGAAAGTTCCATTTATTAGTGTTTATTCAGTTGCCCGACGATGGAGGCTTGGGACCTTCGAAAGCTCGCAAATAAGGACTCCGAGAAAATTATGTCAAAGAATCATTTCTGGAATAGATAATTGTTACTTCCATTGGAGACGC
>JAXCGZ010002205.1:42500-57500 GCA_037179515.1 Halocaridina rubra
ATACCTCCACGGTGTTGACAGAGTTGATAGGGATCAATAAATTTTATGGGTGGGACCAGAAATAGAGATCATGATTGAGGCTCCCTTAGAAAAATTCTTTCCAGAATGTAGAAAAGTACTATTATAATGTTAGTATACTTGAAAATTGAAATTCAATAAGCGAGGAAAGTGTAAGACCTAAATGTTTTCATTGTTTTAAGAAAATATGTGTGTGTAAGTGAATTAAAAAAAAAGAAACTAACCAGGAGACGGGGAGTTATTAGCATGTCTTTCCCATAAGCGCATTAGGGTGTATATACCAATAGGTAATGACATATCATTGCAGTGTGTAAGTTTTTTGATCCCACTACTTTTAATGGCTATATTTTTGGTAACATCATCATTCTAGGTGTATTTTTAATGTCTTTGGCCACCAACAAACACGACAGATCATTCAGTCCAAAATATTAAACCAGGCAGACCCGACTATTTGGAATGTGTTTTATATTTTTCTCGTAGTTATCTTTGCAAACTAGAGAGAAAAATTTGATATATTCAAATGGTAATGCCATTTAGTATTGTGTGAAATAGTAACGTTGGAGGAAAAAAAAAATGATAATAGATGATTTGTGCCAAATCTGAAAATTTGTATTTTATTCTTTTTCAGGTGAGTAAACACTTTAAAGTGTGGCACAGCAAACAGTGGTGAGTGTTTACTTACTGTATTAAGAAAAAAAAATAGAAATTTGATAAGGAAACTTTGAACATTCATTTTATTTCTCTGATAGTTCTATTTCTACGGACGTGTTTTTCGAAAATATTTTCGGTTAGTATGAGAATCAGCCTAAATACGCGATTCTTCGTGGATAAAATTACATAACATGAGAATCAGCCAAAATACGCGATTCTTCGTGGATAAAATTACATAACATGAGAATCAGCCAAAATACGCGATTCTTCGTGGATAAAATTACATAACATGAGAATCAGCCAAAATACGCGATTCTTCGTGGAAAAAATTACATAACATGAGAATCAGCCAAAATACGCGATTTTTCGTGGATAAAATTACATAACATGAGAATCAGCCAAAATACGCGATTCTTCGTAGATAAAATTACATAACATGAAAAAGAGCTGTTAGGTATTTTAGTTCAATACAATTTGTTAGCTGATATCAGTATACTGTGAAAAAGTTCATTTAATCTGATCGGAGGCCGTATGAAAACTGACTTTAGAAGCATGATCCCAATTTAATACAAATAGGAGTTATATGTGTATGTGTTGAACATATTCCTCTTGGCAGTTAATCAGTTTGTGAACTGAAAATAAAAATCAAATGTTCAATAAAACTTATTGTTTAAAAAAAATAATCTAATCTTTCTTCCTAACCAAATACAATAATCCTAATAATATTGTATAAGATAAACGAGGTAAGTAGGACTAAGGCTTCGAAGTATAATACCTTAATACTTTCTTAATAACTTTTTAAACTTTATTTTATATGTTCCTCTTCATCATTTACTTCCTTAATACTTTTTGCCAGTACTTGTTCGGATATTTTTGCTTTTAAACAAGTTTCCACATTGCATCATTACGAAAATTTCAGTACCTGAAGATCTTGATTACTGATGTTGAAAAGAATTATATAATCTGCCAAAAACTTGGTTTCAAAAAATTAGAATTTTATATTGTAAATTGAAATGCAGATATCTTACACATGCGTAAATAGCTATGTGATATTTGTCCATACGTGTAAGCACCCATTAACACTAACATATGACAATACATACTCTAGGCATCTGTTCACAGCCCTAACTTGCCTCGTTCAACCCTATAATCTCCCCTTTTAAACCTTCATCCCTAGTCAAGTCCTTTGGTCTAAATTATTTCTTCCACGAGGCTGAATATCCTATCCAAATAGATTCCTTTCGTCTCCATTCCTTCCTTTGTCACCGATCTCCAACTCTCTTCGGCTATAAGACACCCTTCTTTCTATTGAAACCTCTCTCACGAATTCCTCTCTGCATCACATACAAGTAGAGGTATTATACTTAAGGGGGGTTTACACGTTCAAACGGTTCGTCGAACGCTGTTCGACAGACAAGTGTTTGAAGTGATGTTCGAACGTGTGAACGGGGTATTTGATTGTCGAACACGGATTTGGTTGTCGCACACGGAACGTGTTCGACAACCAAATACCCCGTTCACACGTTCGAACATCACTTCAAACACTTGTCTGTCGAACCGCGTTCGACGAACCGCGTGACCGTGTAAATCCCCCTCTACTCTTCTCACAAATAGTCGCAGCTCAAACAGTTCTCGCTATAAGAATTTTCCTTCTTGTGTTATACGCGTTGGCGGTTTACATAGTCTCTTGCCTGGAACAGCTTTCGATCCCTTGAGTTTTCCTTTCTGTTGGGTTTTAGCTTTGATGTTTTGTCTGTGTTTGACATAGCTCAAGAGGTATTGGTTGGGACGAAGGTATTGTCATTTGGCTCATTCAGATTTCAGTCTTATTGTTATTACTTATGTCAATATGAAACGATAACTTGCCATAATTGGAGTGGTTTCGTTTCAGATCGTGATCGCCGGCTCGTTCTTCTTTTTGTTAATTGACATCTAAAAGAAGTATTGGATCGAATGCACAAAGAATTCAGATGTAATCTTAATAATGGTCTGTTTTGGTTAGTGTTATATTAGCTTGGGTTTGGTTAATTTAGGTAACATATGATCCACTATCAGAGTTTGGGCCCAAGATCTAGACAATATTTCAAAGGTGTGTTTTTTTTTTTTTTTTACCATCTGTGGGCAGGTTGATATTACAGAACTGTCATGGTTTAATATATTTAATCTCAAGTCATTTTGTACTGCTTTTCCTGTTGCTGACTTCCAGTTTCCTCCAATTTACTCCCAGCCATCTCTTTCAAGTACTTCTCCCTCATTTCCCCATCAACTTACGATCTTTTTGTGCTCCTTCCCATTTTCCGTTGAGAACCCCATTGTGGGCTCCAGCCATGCCTAAGAAGGCTCCCCGCCGTGTTTACAGTTTCTCCCAACGTCGACCACTCGTCTCTTCAACAAGGGAACCCACTCCTTCACCAATGGTAATAGATTTCCTTTTTGACGTCATATGTTCTTTGAGTTGTGATTGGGTGCTGAGAGAACCACGTGTACCACAGCATCTCTCTCCAGAGGGTGCCTTTTGTCTGTGAACCTGTCGTCGCTACCACAACACAAATTACCCTTGTCCTCTATTCATCAGTATTTTTTTCTTCTATTTTGTCTCCCTTCAATGCTGACTTAAGTAATTCCTGGACCTGGGTTTATTTTTAGGCCGTTAAAGAATGCAAGAGTTCCAAATAGCTTCTCTTTTAGCATTTTACATCCTACCTTAATTATGTGATATTTATATATCATTTAATATTAAATAACAAGAACCAGTGTGTATAGTGATGATGATGTTTATTATTATTATTATTATTATTACTATTATTATTATTATTATTATTATTATTATTATTATTATTATTATTATTATTATTATTATTATTATTATTATTATTATTATTATTATTATTATCTTTTTGGTTCATATACATAGCACACTCATTTAATTTCTGTTTATCTTTTACTTACTAGTGTGTTGATTTACTTACTTGTAAGTACACAAATGTGCTTGATAGTACTGATATAAATCATCAGATTTTTTATCTTTGTATTATTTAGGGTTCCAGAAAAGTGGAATTAAGATTTATTTTAATTTTTCTTTAGCTTAGTTAATACTTTCTTCGTATATAATATGTAAAAGATACAGATACCAATGTGAATATTTTTGGGGGTCTAAAGTCATAGATCAGTTGCCTACAGTATATATTCCCCTAATCAACAACACAAATGTACTTAATACTATTATAAACACAGATAGGGTCGATTTGCAGATTGAGATTCTAACAAAATTCTTCTGTGAATGCTTGGATAGTTGTGCACCCATTGTAACAAGAAAAATAACCCACCCCTCAGCCCCCTGGCTAACTAATGACATCAAAAAGGCAATGCAAATCAGAAATCAAATACAAAAAGAGCTACACGTGAATAGATATGATATGACTCTCCGTGAACGTTATAAAACAGACGAAAAACGTGTCAAATCTCTCATCAATGCAAGTAAACAAGACGTTTACAAAAAACCATTTAATGACTCTAGACATGATACAGCGGCAACATGGAAAGTGATAAGAAGCATGATACCAAATGAAAAGACTACCTCAGAAAGTTATGAAAATATTACGGAGTTGAAAGACAAAGCGGAAAACTTTAATAACTATTTTGCTAACGTTGGGAAGAATACAAATGAATATGAGTAATTACTTAAATGTCAGTTCTTCCAATGTGAACACAAGAGAGTACTTCAAGATAATAAATCCTAGCGATTGTGCTACCCTAATTCTTACCATAAAGAGTCTAAGAAACTCTGGCTCTTATGGTCCAGATGGTATACCATTTCAATTCATCAAAGATGCTCTACCCATGATTGTATCTTATATTCTAACTTTTATGAACTCTTCCATTGTTACTAAAAAGTTTCCTGACTCTTGGAAAAAATCACATGTAATACCTCTGCATAAAAAGGGGGACAGAGATGTGACAAACTATCGTCCCATTTCCCTGCTACCCATTTTCTCTACAATATTAGAAAAAATTGCTACATGCCAACTTATGTCATATTTAGAGTCAAATAGACTATTAGCTATTAACCAACATGGTTTCAGACCAAAACTTTTGACGGAAGCTGCACTGCTCAAAATTACGAATAGTATCTATAATAATATAGATATGAAAAAAATCTCCCTGCTTGTATTACTAGACTTATCAAAAGCCTTCGACAGTGTAAACCATGAAATTCTTATAAATAAATCTACTAACCTAAATATTGATCCGAGCTGGTTTAAAGAGTATCTATCTAATCACAAACAGTCTATACGTTTTAACAATATTATCTCTATGCCAAAAAATTTATCATTTGGTGTTCCATAGGGATCAGTACATGGTCCTATCCTCTTCTCCATTTACGTAAATGATCTATCTTCTTTCATTTCTGACTGTCTAGTCGTACAATATGCAGATGACACTCAACTACTCCTTAGTGGTGATATTAATAATCTCCCAGAGCTAACCTTAAGAGCCGAAAACACTCTATCAAAAATTAAAACTTATTTTCAAGAATTGGGCTGTTAATTAACTAAAGTATAACACAATGCATGTTTATTGGTTCAAGGTTCCATATAGCACAAATTCCAGAAAACAACAATTACTTTTTGCGGCAATATCATTACACCTAGCAAAACAGTCAAAAACCTAGGAATTCACTTTGATAACTACATGTTGTTGGATTCCCATATAGATAAAGTATTTAAAAAGGTTACAGGAGCATTAATGTATTTATCCCGTATAAAATACAATTTTGAGACTACCACTCGAATAACTGTTGTTGAGTCTCTAGTCCTAAGTCACATTAATTACTGCACAACTGTTTGGGGAGCTACCACTAAGACTCAGATAAACAGAATACAGAAGCTTATTAATTTTGCAGCTCCAGTTGCCCTGGGAGGAATAAGAAAATATGACCACATCACACCAGCTCTCAATTAACTTGGGTGGCTGCAGGCAGAAAACAAGGTCGTTTATGCTATTTATGCTTTTGTATTCAAACTTTTGGACCATCATTATCCTAGCTGGCTACTTAATTTAAAAACAGTCAGGGATATAAGGGGAACCAACACAAGACAGAGCAGTGAGCTCTTTAGTCAGAGAACAAACACAGAAGCAGGTTCAATGATGATCACTATTAAAGGGCTAACAATCTGGAACAATATCCCTGAGCATCTTAAAAATGCATCCTCCCTCGCAGCTTTCAAAGGCAAACTATATAGTTTTCTTTTGGACAAATAGTTGCTACTCACACATAAACTAAACTTAATGATTTAATGCAATTTCCCTAAACACTAACCTCTCTATATGTAGACTGCTATCGACTTCTCTGTTCTCCAAGTTAAGAACTAATTAATCTCATTGTAAGGAAAACAAATATGGTGATGATGCCGATAATAACGATACTGTATCGAGTGTTATTATTACTAATTTATTATTAACATTATTGTTAAAATTATTATTGCAGCATTATTATTTTCTAGGAAAGCTACGTTTAATTTAACTGTATCATTTACCCACTTACTTATTAGTTCAATTACATGTCTACTTATAACTTACTTTTAATCTTAGAAGAATAACCATTGTACAATAATGGAAATAAATGTTTGTTTGTTTGTTTGTCCTCAATTTCCAACTTTAAAACTGAACCTTTGACCTTTAGTTTCCCTCCAATATAGCTGTGGAAAAATTCGAGATTTTCCTTAGCTTTCTTAGACATTCTTTACTTATCGACTTTTACGTATAATTACTCATTTCTCGCTTATTTGTAATTTTGCCAGTCATTCATTCCTATCTTTTCGTCTCCCTTACTTGGTCCAGCATTTGTACATCCAGTCTTTTACCCTCTTACATTCATTATTGAACTATTTCTATTTGGAATTATAAGTTTTAATACTGATAGATGTTATACAACAGATAACTGTCCTGTAATAATCCTCAACAAAAGAATTCGTACATCTCCTGTTCAGATTTGTTGTTATATATATGTTCCCTCTGCCAATACCTGTAAGATTATCGTTGCTGTTTTTATTATATATCTTGGATATTTCTATCTCATATCCTTCTTGATTTCTCTACTCTCAGGCAGAACATCTTCATTGATATACTTTATGCACTACGCACGGAAATTACTCTTCCGATCTGTGGTTTGTACTTAATTACCGTTATCCGAAACGTTAGCTGTGAATACTAGACTGAGTAGACCGAGCAGTGATGGTACTTCTCCACCCCTGGCCCTTGTTGGTATACCAGTGCATGCTGACGCAAGAAACATCCCTGTACACAGTCTAGGAAGCTTGGTCAAGCCTATTCCATTCTACTTTCTTATGATTAGAATACTCCGTATTTATAATCCTGCACATTTTTGCACATTTCATGTTTACAACTACATTTAAACTTCATAAATGACTAGTCTGATTATTCCTTGTTGGGTTATATACAGCTCTGTGAACCTGTGTTTACAGGAGTGACAATAAAATCCCTGAAATCACTTCCTATAACAATATTTTTTTGTTTCAACCTGGAGCCTTTCACTTACTAGTAAAGCTCTCCCTCAATACGTCCTCTCAGATCTCTCAGCCATCATTATTATGTAACCTTAAGGAAAACTATGACTCTTATGTCGTCATTTGGTAATTGCCATTACATCTGTCTTACTGCCATGCATCCTGTCCTTCAGAGCTATTGCCTTACCAATTGCCCCATTGCACATGAGAGGGAATCCCCCTTACTCTCCAAGCTCCAGTCTTTAGGATTTCAATTGGCCGCCATTTTGAAGTCTTTAGAATCCCACTTATGGTCCAAGGCCGAGTCTTTAATAGCCCTCCAAGTCCTAGTCTTTATAATCCACAACTTCTTTGCACAGTCTAAGGGCCGATTTCTTGAACAGTGTAAACCTAGAATTCCATATTGTTAGTTAGCTAGACACACACAAATGGATTTCATAAACGCGTCTGATGCGGTTCGTGTATGGCTAGGATCTCCCCATGGGGGGAACCTAGCCATACACAGAGCCACGTCAGATGCGTTTATGAAATCCATTTGTGTGTGTCTAGCTAAATAAATCTCCCCATGGGGGGATCCTAGCCATACACAGAACCGCGTCAGATGCCTTTATGAAATCCAATTGTGTGTCTAGTTATCAATATGGTATCCTAGGTTTACATTGTTTAAGAAATTGGCCCTTAGTCATTAGAATCCAACTTGTGTCCCAAGTTCGAGTCTTAAGAATCCAACTTATGCTCCAAGTGTTTAGAATCCTATTTATGCTCCAGTTGCATGTTTTTATAAGTTTACTGGCCTTCCAAGTCTCTCGGATGCCACTTGCGTTCCTAATCTCTGTCAAGTACAATAAAATCTCTGAAGCGTTAAATTATCCTCTGTACATAGCGTATGCTCATCCATGTAGAGTGATGACCCAATGAGTTATTTTTAGAAATTTTACCTGTACCCTAAAACCATTTATATCCCATAAACCTTTTGGTACAAAAAACTCGTCCACAGGTCCCCTTCAAGTACATAATTTATAGCAATATGTGGAATCTGTGTGTTTGTGGGTCTCTCTCTCTCTCTCTCTCTCTCTCTCTCTCTCTCTCTCTCTCTCTCTCTCTCTCTCTCTCTCTCTCTCTCTCTCTCTCTCTCTCTCTCTCTCTCTCTCTCTCTCTCTCTCTCTCTCTCTCTCTCTCTCTCTCTCTCTCTTTCAACATACGGTCATAAATATTTCCTTGAAACTTTTATTTATACACTTGAACTGATTCTGTAGTAATTTTCCCTTCGCGTGCGATTTTGAAGTTAAATTGACTTTTTCCTTTGCATAGATTTGGCTTAATTCGAAGTTTTTCCTTATGCTCTGTTTATCTGAACTTCAATTTCTTGAAGTTAAATTGACGTTTTCCATTGCATAGATGTAGCTTAATTCGAAGTTTTTCATTGTTCTCTGTTTATCTGAACTTCAATTTCTTAACAAAAGTGTCATGCAGAGGCTATGAGAATGGTGTGACTGGGATTCTAGCAGTCGATAAAGAGTAAATTTGGATGACTCATATACTGGAGCTCTTTTTGCTAACCAAAGAAACCATTTCCTAATAGAAGAGGTTTTTGTTTTTAATGCAAAATGTTATTTAGAATGTTGCTGATGCTAATAACAAATGCAGTTCCTTCTTATAAACTAGCTATATTGACCGGTCTGACTTCATATATATATATATATATATATATATATATATATATATATATATATATATATATATATATATATATATATATATATATATATATATATATATATATATATATATATATATATATATATATATATATATATATATATATATATATATATATATATATATATATATATATATATATATATATATATATATATATATATATATATATATATATATATATATATATATATATATATATAGTTTCATAGTATATATATATATATATATATATATATATATATATATATATATATATATATATATATATATATATATATATATATATATATATATATATATATATATATATGTGTGTGTGTGTGTGTGTGTGTGTGTGTGTGTGTGTGTGTGTGTGATTACCTAATTGTGATTACCTAATTGTGTTTACGGGAAAGAGCCCAAAACTCGTATCTTCCCGTCTCCTGATCGGTTCCATTTTATACTTAGTGATACTTATCATACCTGTCCTTAAAACTATGGATTGAGATAGCATTAACTACCTCCTCGCTTAGCCAATTCCAATTATCAACTATTCTTACACTGAAAAAGTATTTCCTTACATCCTGCGAAGAAGTTTTCTTACGAAGCTTCAAACTATCACCTCTAGTTCTACAGCCAGCCATATCAAAATATCGATCCCTATCCACTCTATCATAACCATGAAGGAATTTAAAGACTGTCACCATATCCCCCCTCACTCTTCTAGCTTCGAGTGATGGTAAGTCTAATTCCCTCAGCCTCTCATCATAACTGAGATTGCGTATTTCTGGCACCAGTTTCGTGGCATGTCTTTGAACTTTTTCAAGCTTAGCTATGTGCTTTTTAAAGTGCAGATTCCAAAAGGGTGTGTGTGTGTGTGTGTGTGTGTGTGTGTGTGTGTGTGTGTGTGTGTATACATACATACATATATACATACATACATACATACACACACACACACACACACACACACACACACACACACACATATATATATATATATATATATATATATATATATATATATATATATATATATATATATATATATGTATATATATATATATATATATATATATATATATATATATATATATATATATATATATATATATATATATATATATATATATATATATATCAAATAAGCACATTATATATGTGAAAACATGAATCATTTTTTTTACCCCGACCGGGACTCGAACCTAGGACTTATGATTACTTAGTCAAGGCGCTACCACTACACCACAGAAGGTTAAAAGGAACCCAACCTTATAGCTTATATCTGCTATACATAGGAATGAACGCATTCTAACTGAATGCCACTATGTTCATATTACAGATTCCCCAACCTCACTCGTGGCTTCATTTTAGCATTTAATTCAATTCCCAATCTCATTCGGGCCATGAAATTATCAAATAAGCACATTACATATGTGAAAACATGAATCATTTTTTACCCCGACCGGGACTCGAACCTAGGACTTATGATTACTTAGTCAAGGCGCTACCACTACACCACAGAAGGTTAAAAGGAACCCAACCTTATAGCTTATATCTGCTATACATAGGAATGAACGCATTCTAACTGAATGCCACTATGTTCATATTACAGATTCCCCAACCTCACTCGTGGCTTCATTTTAGCATTTAATTCAATTCCCAATCTCATTCGGGCCATGAAATTATCAAATAAGCACATTACATATGTGAAAACATGAATCATTTTTTACCCCGACCGGGACTCGAACCTAGGACTTATGATTACTTAGTCAAGGCGCTACCACTACACCACAGAAGGTTAAAAGGAACCCAACCTTATAGCTTATATCTGCTATACATAGGAATGAACGCATTCTAACTGAATGCCACTATGTTCATATTACAGATTCCCCAACCTCACTCGTGGCTTCATTTTAGCATTTAATTCAATTCCCAATCTCATTCGGGCCATGAAATTATCAAATAAGCACATTACATATGTGAAAACATGAATCATTTTTTACCCCGACCGGGACTCGAACCTAGGACTTATGATTACTTAGTCAAGGCGCTACCACTACACCACAGAAGGTTAAAAGGAACCCAACCTTATAGCTTATATCTGCTATACATAGGAATGAACGCATTCTAACTGAATGCCACTATGTTCATATTACAGATTCCCCAACCTCACTCGTGGCTTCATTTTAGCATTTAATTCAATTCCCAATCTCATTCGGGCCATGAAATTATCAAATAAGCACATTACATATGTGAAAACATGAATCATTTTTTACCCCGACCGGGACTCGAACCTAGGACTTATGATTACTTAGTCAAGGCGCTACCACTACACCACAGAAGGTTAAAAGGAACCCAACCTTATAGCTTATATCTGCTATACATAGGAATGAACGCATTCTAACTGAATGCCACTATGTTCATATTACAGATTCCCCAACCTCACTCGTGGCTTCATTTTAGCATTTAATTCAATTCCCAATCTCATTCGGGCCATGAAATTATCAAATAAGCACATTACATATGTGAAAACATGAATCATTTTTTACCCCGACCGGGACTCGAACCTAGGACTTATGATTACTTAGTCAAGGCGCTACCACTACACCACAGAAGGTTAAAAGGAACCCAACCTTATAGCTTATATCTGCTATACATAGGAATGAACGCATTCTAACTGAATGCCACTATGTTCATATTACAGATTCCCCAACCTCACTCGTGGCTTCATTTTAGCATTTAATTCAATTCCCAATCTCATTCGGGCCATGAAATTATCAAATAAGCACATTACATATGTGAAAACATGAATCATTTTTTACCCCGACCGGGACTCGAACCTAGGACTTATGATTACTTAGTCAAGGCGCTACCACTACACCACAGAAGGTTAAAAGGAACCCAACCTTATAGCTTATATCTGCTATACATAGGAATGAACGCATTCTAACTGAATGCCACTATGTTCATATTACAGATTCCCCAACCTCACTCGTGGCTTCATTTTAGCATTTAATTCAATTCCCAATCTCATTCGGGCCATGAAATTATCAAATAAGCACATTACATATGTGAAAACATGAATCATTTTTTACCCCGACCGGGACTCGAACCTAGGACTTATGATTACTTAGTCAAGGCGCTACCACTACACCACAGAAGGTTAAAAGGAACCCAACCTTATAGCTTATATCTGCTATACTTAGGAATGAACGCATTCTAACTGAATGCCACTATGTTCATATTACAGATTCCCCAACCTCACTCGTGGCTTCATTTTAGCATTTAATTCAATTCCCAATCTCATTCGGGCCATGAAATTATCAAATAAGCACATTACATATGTGAAAACATGAATCATTTTTTACCCCGACCGGGACTCGAACCTAGGACTTATGATTACTTAGTCAAGGCGCTACCACTACACCACAGAAGGTTAAAAGGAACCCAACCTTATAGCTTATATCTGCTATACTTAGGAATGAACGCATTCTAACTGAATGCCACTATGTTCATATTACAGATTCCCCAACCTCACTCGTGGCTTCATTTTAGCATTTAATTCAATTCCCAATCTCATTCGGGCCATGAAATTATCAAATAAGCACATTACATATGTGAAAACATGAATCATTTTTTACCCCGACCGGGACTCGAACCTAGGACTTATGATTACTTAGTCAAGGCGCTACCACTACACCACAGAAGGTTAAAAGGAACCCAACCTTATAGCTTATATCTGCTATACTTAGGAATGAACGCATTCTAACTGAATGCCACTATGTTCATATTACAGATTCCCCAACCTCACTCGTGGCTTCATTTTAGCATTTAATTCAATTCCCAATCTCATTCGGGCCATGAAATTATCAAATAAGCACATTACATATGTGAAAACATGAATCATTTTTTACCCCGACCGGGACTCGAACCTAGGACTTATGATTACTTAGTCGTTCATTCCTAAGTATAGCAGATATAAGCTATAAGGTTGGGTTCCTTTTAACCTTCTGTGGTGTAGTGGTAGCGCCTTGACTAAGTAATCATAAGTCCTAGGTTCGAGTCCCGGTCGGGGTAAAAAATGATTCATGTTTTCACATATGTAATGTGCTTATTTGATAATTTCATGGCCCGAATGAGATTGGGAATTGAATTAAATGCTAAAATGAAGCCACGAGTGAGGTTGGGGAATCTGTAATATGAACATAGTGGCATTCAGTTAGAATGCGTTCATTCCTAAGTATAGCAGATATAAGCTATAAGGTTGGGTTCCTTTTAACCTTCTGTGGTGTAGTGGTAGCGCCTTGACTAAGTAATCATAAGTCCTAGGTTCGAGTCCCGGTCGGGGTAAAAAATGATTCATGTTTTCACATATGTAATGTGCTTATTTGATAATTTCATGGCCCGAATGAGATTGGGAATTGAATTAAATGCTAAAATGAAGCCACGAGTGAGGTTGGGGAATCTGTAATATGAACATAGTGGCATTCAGTTAGAATGCGTTCATTCCTAAGTATAGCAGATATAAGCTATAAGGTTGGGTTCCTTTTAACCTTCTGTGGTGTAGTGGTAGCGCCTTGACTAAGTAATCATAAGTCCTAGGTTCGAGTCCCGGTCGGGGTAAAAAAATGATTCATGTTTTCACATATGTAATGTGCTTATTTGATAATTTCATGGCCCGAATGAGATTGGGAATTGAATTAAATGCTAAAATGAAGCCACGAGTGAGGTTGGGGAATCTGTAATATGAACATAGTGGCATTCAGTTAGAATGCGTTCATTCCTAAGTATAGCAGATATAAGCTATAAGGTTGGGTTCCTTTTAACCTTCTGTGGTGTAGTGGTAGCGCCTTGACTAAGTAATCATAAGTCCTAGGTTCGAGTCCCGGTCGGGGTAAAAAAATGATTCATGTTTTCACATATGTAATGTGCTTATTTGATAATTTCATGGCCCGAATGAGATTGGGAATTGAATTAAATGCTAAAATGAAGCCACGAGTGAGGTTGGGGAATCTGTAATATGAACATAGTGGCATTCAGTTAGAATGCGTTCATTCCTAAGTATAGCAGATATAAGCTATAAGGTTGGGTTCCTTTTAACCTTCTGTGGTGTAGTGGTAGCGCCTTGACTAAGTAATCATAAGTCCTAGGTTCGAGTCCCGGTCGGGGTAAAAAATGATTCATGTTTTCACATATGTAATGTGCTTATTTGATAATTTCATGGCCCGAATGAGATTGGGAATTGAATTAAATGCTAAAATGAAGCCACGAGTGAGGTTGGGGAATCTGTAATATGAACATAGTGGCATTCAGTTAGAATGCGTTCATTCCTAAGTATAGCAGATATAAGCTATAAGGTTGGGTTCCTTTTAACCTTCTGTGGTGTAGTGGTAGCGCCTTGACTAAGTAATCATAAGTCCTAGGTTCGAGTCCCGGTCGGGGTAAAAAATGATTCATGTTTTCACATATGTAATGTGCTTATTTGATAATTTCATGGCCCGAATGAGATTGGGAATTGAATTAAATGCTAAAATGAAGCCACGAGTGAGGTTGGGGAATCTGTAATATGAACATAGTGGCATTCAGTTAGAATGCGTTCATTCCTAAGTATAGCAGATATAAGCTATAAGGTTGGGTTCCTTTTAACCTTCTGTGGTGTAGTGGTAGCGCCTTGACTAAGTAATCATAAGTCCTAGGTTCGAGTCCCGGTCGGGGTAAAAAATGATTCATGTTTTCACATATGTAATGTGCTTATTTGATAATTTCATGGCCCGAATGAGATTGGGAATTGAATTAAATGCTAAAATGAAGCCACGAGTGAGGTTGGGGAATCTGTAATATGAACATAGTGGCATTCAGTTAGAATGCGTTCATTCCTAAGTATAGCAGATATAAGCTATAAGGTTGGGTTCCTTTTAACCTTCTGTGGTGTAGTGGTAGCGCCTTGACTAAGTAATCATAAGTCCTAGGTTCGAGTCCCGGTCGGGGTAAAAAAAATGATTCATGTTTTCACATATGTAATGTGCTTATTTGATAATTTCATGGCCCGAATGAGATTGGGAATTGAATTAAATGCTAAAATGAAGCCACGAGTGAGGTT
>JAXCGZ010002205.1:62500-85522 GCA_037179515.1 Halocaridina rubra
AAAAACTGCTAAAAAGCGAGCAGTGAGTCAGTCAACTTGCACTCGCAGTCAACACAAAACATTACTTCCTTCTTCTGCTTCTAAGGGTCTACAAGATGCTTAAATGACTTTATATAAAACAAATAAATAAAAGAAAATAAAAAATTATATATATATATATATATATATATATATATATATATATATATATATATATATATATATATATATATATATATATATATATATATATATATATATATATGAATAAAATCTTTCTAAATTCGAGACTTTTTGACCACTTGATTTCCTAACTTTGTACTCTCACATTACCCTACTGCTAATGTAAGTCCCAAAAAAATTATACATCTACAGTGCATATTACAGTTATGCTACATTTGCTCTGTATATATATATATATATATATATATATATATATATATATATATATATATATATATATATATATATATATATATATATATATATATATATATATATATATATATACAATGTACACCACAGTGAGTGGCTTCATTCTTCTCACACTGATGTGGGAGGAAGCGAGGCCCTTGCTTTCTCTATTACTCACGATCTGGAGCAAATTATCAAACATCCTACTCGCATTCCTGATCGTCACGAACATGCTGCAAACACTCTTGACCTATTTTTTCTTCTAACCCTTCAAACTACTCTTATTCTGTGCTTTCCCCTCTTGGTAAATCTGACTACTCTATGATCTCTGTCTCTTCCATTTTCGCTCCCCCACCACCAATCCCTCCTACTCAACGCCGCCTTTGGCACTTCGAGCGAACCCAACATGAAAATTTGCGTAACTTTCTCTTGGACTTCCCATGGGATGACTACTACTTTCGGTCCCGCAATCCTGATCGGGTAGCTGTAAAAGTTGCTGAGATCATGACCGCGGGAATGGAGGCGTACATCCCCTCTTCTATAAAAACTTTCTCTCCCCCTAAACCTTGGTTTGACCGTGCCTGCTCCATGGCTATCCAGGCTAGGAATCAGGCTCACCGATCTTACCAAGCCTCTCCTTCCGATTTAACTCGCTCTGCTTTTATTATAGCTAGGTATTGCTGTACAGCTCAGATTCGAAGGTCTAAGGCTTCCTTTATAAGAAGGAAAGTTGATGACCTTAACTCCTCTCCCACTGACAAATGCTTCTGGTCCTTAGCCAAAAACCTCTCCAAAAACTTCTGTAACTCAAGCTTTCCCCCTCTCATTCATTCTGATGGTTCTATAGCTTGCTCTCCCACTGACAAAGCCACTCTCTTTGGCTCTCATTTTTCTGCCAACTCTTCTATCAACGATTCCAGCGCACCTGTTCCTCAGTCTTTTCCTCTCTCTAACCCTATGCCCTCCTTTATCCTTTCTTCACGCAAAGTTCATAAGGTTCTTCGCTCGCTAAAGACAAACAAGGCATCTGGTCCCGATGGTATCCTTGCAATGTTCCTTAAGGAGTTTGCAGATGAACTGGCTCCCGTGCTTTGCCGTCTTTTTCGCCTCATTCTGTCAACCAGTATCTATCCTTCATCTTGGAAGCATGCTCTAGTTCAACCTGTTCCTAAGAAGGGTGACCGCTCTATTCCTTCTAACTACCGACCTATTGCTCTAACCTCCTCTATTGCTAAAGCTTTCGAAACTTTGCTCAATGCTCACTTCTTGAAACGCCTTGAATCTAACTCACTTATCCCCGATCACCAGTACGGCTTCCGCAAGGCAAGATCCACTGGTGATCTCCTGTCCTATCTTACTCATGTATGGTCATCTTCTCTGAAGAACTATGGGGAATCCTCTGTCGTCGCCCTTGATATCTCTAAGGCTTTTGACAGAGTCTGGCACAAGGCTCTGTTGGCCAAACTCCCTGCCTATGGCTTTACCCCTTCTTTCTGTTCTCTGATTTCCAGTTTTCTTACTGACCCTTCTATATCTGTAGTTGTTGATGGTGCGACATCTAGCCCTTTCTCTGCTTCCGGGGATGTTCCACAGGGCTCTGTTCTTTCACCTACTCTCTTCCTTCTCTTCATCATTGATCTTCTACAATCCCCATCTTCCTCTCTTCTTCATGCCTTTGCCGATGATTCTAACCTTCACTTTTCCTCTTCCTTTTCTTCACAACCTTCATCTGTTACTCGTAATCAATCTCGTATCACTCTTTCTTCTACTCTTAACTCCGATTTGCAGAGAGTATCTGAATGGGGCACTCAAAATTTAGTTAAATTCAATGCCTCCAAGACACAGTTTCTGGCTATCTCTTTAACTTCTTCTCCTCCTGATAACCCTATTGTCTTTGAAACTAATGAAATTTACCCTCTTAACTCTATCAATATATTAGGAATCCATATAGCCTCTAACTTGTCTTGGAGGAATCACATAATCCAAATTTCTAAATCTTCATCCAAAAAATTGGGGGTTTTGTTTCGTTTTCGTCATTACTTTTCCTCATTGCAGTTACTAAAAATTTACAAAGGTCTTATCCTCCCCTGCTTAGAATACTGCTCACATATCTGGGGTGCTTCTTCCATTACTTATCTTCTTGATAGGGTTGAATCTAAGGCAGTCAGACTCATTAATGATCCTTCTCTTACTTCTAAGCTGGATTCTCTCTCTCTTCGCCGTAAGGTATCTTCCCTTTCGCTCTTCTATCGCTACTACTTCCATCGCTGCTCTGATGAGTTGGCGAGTTGCATCCCTCCTCCACTGCCGAGGCCGCGTAACACTCGCCAAGCGGCCTCATCTCACAGGTACTGTGTGGAGATTTGTAGCTCGCGGATTGGTCGGTGCAGCGACTGCTTTTTCCCATCCACCTCCAGACTCTGGAACCCTCTTCCTCCTTCTGTCTTTCCTAATTCTTATGACCTTCCATCCTTCAAAAAGCAGATCTATCGTCATCTCAGAGCCTAGTCTTCCATATCTCTATGTCCTCTTTACTTTGACTGTTTTTTTTCTGTCTGTCGTTTTCCTTTGTGTGACATTACCTCATATCTGCCTTGCCCTTAACCTTTTTCTTTTCCTTCGTCTTGGTATTTTCTCGTGCCCGGGCCTTTATTGATGAGGGCAGTTTCTGCCTATCCCGGTGTCACACTAAAAAAAAAAAATATATATATATATATATATATATATATATATATATATATATATATATATATATATATATATATATATATATACAGGAACCATATTCCCCCTAATAAAGGGGGTGGCTTACGCAAAGCAAGATACCTTGACTCATTGCGGGAAAAAATTCAGAGGGGGTTGCCAGTCCCTCGCTCAGCCCCAGTTAGTCGACTTTTACGACACGCAGGGGAATATAGTATTGATCGCGACTTGCTCACTAGCTCGACAGACATCTTGTCCTATTTATAAATGAATCCCTTAATCGATAAAATTGTTTCACATAGATATACAGGTCAATTGGGAAAGTAAAGCTAAAAGGCCGGTGGTGCAGTAAGCACTTTTCTAACTAAGATAATGCATGTACGTAGTTTTTACAATGATATTTAGGCCGTTTTCACACCAAAGTGGCACGTCGTACGTGGCATACCACGTGGCACACTAGTTGAAAACGAACATCCGGAAATATATGAAACCTTTCACACAGAAGTGGCGTGATACGTCCCATGTGCCACGTGCGACATCCGTCGCACGTGGCACATGGGACGTATCACGCCACTTCTGTGTGAAAGGTTTCATATATTTCCGGATGTTCGTCTTCAACTAGTGTGCCACGTGGTATGCCACGTACGACGTGCCACTTTAGTGTGAAAACGGCCTAAATATCATTGTAAAAACTACGTACATGCATTATCTGAGTCAGAAAAGTGCTTACTGCACCACCTGCCTTTTAGCTTTTCTTTCCCAAATGTACTGTGCACTCCAATACGGTGTGAATGGTTTTATATAGTTCCGAAAGTTCGTTTTCAACTGGTGTGCCACGTGGCATGCCACGTGCGACGTGCCACTTTGGTGTGAAAGTGGCCTTACGCATACAGTTCTCCTTGCTTATGTAATGAAAGAGATTAGAACAGTTCAAATTATACAGTTCAAAAGCTTTACTTTGGTATCTACCTGGGTAAAGAGTTGTAGTTCAGGCAGTAATCTAACCGTCGTTCTAATTAAATTATATTTGTATGACAGTTTTGGAAAACAAATGGAAATTTTTATGTTTAAGAATACCGGGACCGCCATCGTTGTGTTTTCAAGAATATTTAGTTAGTGAAGATGGAATTGAATTATTGATCTCTCTCTCTCACACACACACACACACACGCACACACACACACACAAACACACACACACACACACACCTGATGACATATCCCCTCATGTGCTTAAAAAATGCGCAAACACAATATCAGTGGCACTAAGTATCATATTTAAGGAGTCATTGGAGTCGGGGGAGATTCCAAGATGCTGGAAACAAGCAAATGTGATACCTATCTTCAAAAAGGGAAGGAGGGATACGGCTCTGAACTATAGACCAGTTTCCTTGACCAGCATAGTTTGCAAACTTATGGAGAAACTACTAAGGAAACATATCTCTCTTCACTTGGAATCCTTCAACTTTTTGTCAGTGAGGCAACATGGCTTCAGAGAAGGAAGATCAACAGTAACAAACTTATTAGAATTTTATGATGAGGTAAGCCAAATCTTACAGGAAAGAGAGGGTTGGGCAGATTGCATATTCCTAGACTTCCAGAAAGTGTTTGACACTGTTCCACATGGGAGACTTATTAGGAAGCTGCAATCAATGGCTAGAATAGGTGGAAATGTCTTGGAATGGATAAAAACTTACTTAGAAGGAAGGGAACAGAGGGTTAGAGTAAGACACTCAGTGTCTGAATGGAGAAGAGTTAGTAGTGGAGTTCCACAGGGTTCAGTTTTAGGGCCACTTTTGTTCCTTGTATATGTAAATGACCTACCAGAGTCTGTAAATTCATTCATGAATATGTTTGCAGATGATGCAAAGATTGTGAAGAAAGTAAAAAACGAGAACAATGGTAGAGAACTTCAGGAGGATCTAAATAATCTGCATGAGTGGTCAGAAAAGTGGCTAATGAAATTCAATACCTCAAAATGTAAGGTAATGAGAATGGGTACAAGTGCAAGAAGGCCCAAGCTTGACTACTCGGTGGCTGGAGTACAGCTTCAGGAGACAGAAAATGAGAGAGATCTAGGAGTAAACATATTGGCAGATTTGTCTCCAGAATATTATTATTATTATATTATTAAACTTTATTTCCATTTCATTACAATGGGTATTCGTCAGCCAGGGCAAGCCCCAACCCCCCACTGTGATGTCCAACCACAGCAGTTCCTGCCAGTAAACAGCTTAAACTCTCGGTCTTGGACGGGGACCGATCTTTCGACCTCGTGAATGCGAAGCCAGCGCGTTACCACTGTACTAGCCAGAAATACATATAAATGGCGTAGTAAGGGCAGCATATGCATTCTTATCAAATGTAAGGGTAGCCTTCAGGCACATGGACAAGGAAATGTTCAGAAATATTTATGTAACCTATGTGAGGCCAAAACTCGAATATGCAGCCCCCTTTTGGAATCCGCACTTGAAAAAGCACATAGCTAAGCTTGAAAAAGTTCAAAGACATGCCACGAAACTGGTGCCAGAAATACGCAATCTCGGTTATGATGAGAGGCTGAGGGAATTAGACTTGCCATCACTCGAAGCTAGAAGAGTAAGGGGGGATATGGTGACAGTCTTTAAATTCCTTCATGGTTATGATAGAGTGGATAGGGATCGATATTTCGATATGGCTGGCTCTAGAACTAGAGGTCATAGTTTGAAGCTTCGGAAGAAAACTTGTTTGCAGGATGTAAGGAAATACTTTTTCAGTGTAAGAGTAGTTGATAATTGGAATTCGCTAAGCGAGGAGGTAGTTAATGCTACCTCAATCCATAGTTTTAAGGACAGGTATGATAAGTATCACTAAGTCTAAAAATGGAACCGATCAGGAGACGGGAAGATACGAGCTTTGGGCTCTTTCCCGTAAACACAATTAGGTAATCACAATTAGGTAATCACACACACAAACAGTGACAGTGTAGCATATTCGTGTGTGCCGCACGTTACAGAACCAAATTTAACACTCTAAAATTCACAGTGACTGGGCCAACGAACTACCAAAATTGACTTCCTTATAAAAGAAATATCTTTTAAAATGTGAATGTGCATGAATTTAGGTCGTAAATAAATCATGAAAAGCCATTGCAGATGACATAGGGACAACGAAGGGGAAAACTTGAACAGAATGAGCACTTTGACAGTTAAACAAGGGGACTGAGTGATCGCAGGCTGTGATAATGTCAGGCAGGAAGGAGAAGGTGGCATATATACACTTAACAAACAGACGAAAGACTGAGAAAGGGGAAGAGAAAGATACGATGTATATCTAGTAGCCAGTGAGAAATAAAAGAAAGAAAGGAAGAGGAAAAGCAGCTATTTTGTATGTATGCATGTATTCATGTTTGTATTTATGTATACGTTTATATACATATAATATATATATATATATATATATATATATATATATATATATATATATATATATATATATATATATATATATATATATGGTATGTGTGTGTGTGTGTGTGTGTGTGTGTGTGATATATATATATATATATATATATATATATATATATATATATATATATATATATATATATATATATATATATATATATATATATATATATATATATATATATATATATATATATATATATATATATATATATATATATATGTATATATATATATATATATATATATATATATATATATATATATATATATATATATATATATATATATATGTGTGTGTGTGTGTGTGTGTGTGTGTGTGTGTGTGTGATTACCTAATTGATTACCTAGTTGTGTTTACGGGAAAGAGCCCAAAGCTCGTATCTTCCCGTCTCCTGATCGGTTCCATTTTAGACTTAGTGATACTTATCATACCTGTCCTTAAAACTATGGATTGAGATAGCATTAACTACCTCCTCGCTTAGCCAATTCCAATTATCAACTACTCTTACACTGAAAAAGTATTTCCTTACATCCTGCAAAGAAGTTTTCTTACGAAGCTTCAAACTATGACCTCTAGTTCTAGAGCCAGCCATATCAAAATATCGATCCCTATCCACTCTATCATAACCATGAAGGAATTTAAAGACAGTCACCATATCCCCCCTCACTCTTCTAGCTTCGAGTGATGGTAAGTCTAATTCCCTCAGCCTCTCATCATAACTGAGATTGCGTATTTCTGGCACCAGTTTCGTGGCATGTCTTTCAACTTTTTCAAGCTTAGCTATGTGCTTTTTCAAGTGCGGATTCCAAAAGGGGGCTGCATATTCGACTTTTGGCCTCACATAGGTTACATAAATATTTCTGAACATTTCCTTGTCCATGTGCCTGCAGGCTACCCTTACATTTGATAAGAATGCATATGCTGCCCTTACTATGCCATTTATATGTATTTCTGGAGACAAATCTGCCAGTATGTTTACTCCTAGATCTCTCTCATTTTCTGTCTCTTGAAGTTGTACTCCAGCCACCGAGTAGTCAAGCTTGGGCCTTCTTGCACTTGTACCCATTCTCATTACCTTACATTCTGAAGTATTGAATTTCATTAGCCACTTTTCTGACCACTCATGCAGATTATTTAGATCCTCCTGAAGTTCTCTACCATTGTTCTCGTTTTTTACTTTCTTCACAATCTTTGCATCATCTGCAAACATATTCATGAATGAATTTACAGACTCTGGTAGGTCATTTACATATACAAGGAACAAAAGTGGCCCTAAAACTGAACCCTGTGGAACTCCACTACTAACTCTTCTCCATTCAGACACTGAGTGTCTTACTCTAACCCTCTGTTCCCTTCCTTCTAAGTAAGTTTTTATCCATTCCAAAACATTTCCACCTATTATAGCCATTGATTGCAGCTTCCTAATAAGTCTCCCATGTGGAACAGTGTCAAACGCTTTCTGGAAGTCTAGGAATATGCAATCTGCCCAGCCCTCTCTTTCCTGTAAGATTTGGCTTACCTCATCATAAAATTCTAATAAGTTTGTTACTGTTGATCTACCTTCTCTGAAGCCATGTTGCCTCACTGACAAAAAGTTGAAGGATTCCAAGTGAAGAGAGATATGTTTCCTTAGTAGTTTCTCCATAACTTTGCAAACTATGCTGGTCAAGGAAACTGGTCTATAGTTCAGAGCCGTATCCCTCCTTCCCTTTATGAAGATAGGTATCACATTTGCTTGTTTCCAGCATCTTGGAATCTCCCCCGACTCCAGTGACTCCTTAAATATGATACTTAGTGCCACTGATATTGTGTTTGCGCATTTTTTAAGCACATGAGGGGATATGTCATCGGGACCTGTAGCTTTATGAACATCTAAATCCATCAGCGCTTTGCATACCTCTGTGGCTGTAAGGTTGATGTTCTCTAATACCGGCCCTTGAGCTTCTATCACTGCAATCTGAGGGGGTGGGGTATTTTCTACTGTAAATACTGACTGAAACTCCTTGTTCAATTCTTTGCAGATCTCTTCATCCGTCTCAGTGATGCTTCCATCCGCTCTCTTTAGCCTTAAAACCTGTTCTTTTACCTTCAGTTTTCCTCTGATAAAGCTGTGGAAAAGCTTGGGATTTTCTTTAGCCTTCCTGGTGATGTCCCTCTCATAGTCTCTCTCTGCCTCTCTCCTTTTACTTAGGTAGTCATTTCTTGCTCTTTTGTAGGTTTGCCAGGCATTTATGTTTTTTCTCCTCCTATACCTTTTCCAGCATTTGTCTCTCCACTCCTTGGCTCTTTTACACCCATTATCAAACCATTTCTCTCTGGCATGAATTACACCTACTTTGGTGACAGGTATGCAGCAATCTACTATCTTCCATATTTCTCACAAAAGATGTCATACATTTCTTGTACAGATTTGTTGTAAAATAAGGTTCTCCAGTCAATAACTGCTAAAAGCTCATTCATTTTGATGTAATCTCCTTTCCGATAGTTCCTCCTCATGTCCTCAGTGCCTCTACTCTCAGGAAGAATATCTTCAATGATATACTCCATCAACAACACACAGTGGTCACTCTTTCCAATTGGTGGTTCATACTCAATTTCTTTCAATATCCAACACATTATCTGTGAACACTAGATCAAGTAGTGATGGCTCATCCCCACCCCTGGCCCTTGTTGGTTCCATTACATGTTGGTGTAGGAAATTCCCTTGTACGCAATCTAGGAATCTTGCCCCGAATGAGTCCTCACCACTGTGTGGGTCAAGATTTATCCAATCTATCTCTTTATGATTAAAGTCTCCCATAATCAAAATCCTACATTTTTTTCCCGTGCCATGTTAACAATTGAGTTTATGACTTCAATAGTACCTATATGACTTTCCTCATAAACTTCAAGCCTATTTTGGTTCCTTGGTGGGTTGTATACAACAGTTATTATAATGCTCTCTGACCCAGTATTTATGCGAGCAACAAGAAATTCCTTGAACTCACTTTCTATAGCCAAGTTTATTTCTTCGACTTGAATCCTTTCACTTATGAGCAGTGCTATCCCTCCACCAGTCCTCTCAGATCTTTCAACCCCTAGTATTCTGAAACCCTTAGGAAAAACTGTGACACTGTTTATGTCCTCACTCAACTTAGTCTCTGTAATTGCTACTATATCTGCCTTACTGTTGTGAATCCTATCTTTTAATTCTACTGCCTTACCAGCTAATCCATCAGCATTTGTGTATAACAATCTTAATGAGGCCCCATCCCCTAATCTTCTGTCATTATCTTCTTTATCTCCCCTTTGTCTGGAAGTACTCTGTAATGAAAATTTTTCTTCTCTTCTTCATTTCTTTCATCATTTAAGCTTCTTGCCTCTTGCAACAAGTTTTTTTATCTTTCCCATCTCTTCCTGTGTTCTGTATTGTCTAATGAACACTTCTTTGAATTCTTGAAGGTCTTTTAGACTTTTTTTTCTATACAAAATTTCCCTACATGTTTCCCCTCTCTCAAAGGTTACTTTTGTTGGTCTCGGCTTTCCTTCCCTCGAATATTTACCTAGTTGGTGTATGTTTACAATATCCTCAGGACCACATACTACTCCAAGCTTTCTTATCAGGTCTACAACCCTAGCTTTATTTTCTTCAAGTCTCCCCTGTCATGTTGGCTCCTGGGACTCGCTTATGCCTGAGATTACCACTGTCTTCTCCTTATCAAGTGCCTGTCTGATGAGTGGGTTTGCCCTTTCCATCACAACGTCTTTCATTTTTTTGATTACTGTCTCTTTATAGTCAACTGTTTGTATGTTTTCCAGTGCCACCACCTTTACAGCCTCTTTTACTGCCACATTCCCCTTTAGTGCATCAGCAAAGGAAGTTTTCATGGCATCATTTTCCATATTCAGCTCCTGGAACTCTTTTCTGAACTGTTCAATGTTTTCCTTAATCTGGACATTCCAAGCAGCAATCTCGTCTCTCTCAGAAGAGAGCAGTGAACTAACATCTAATTCCTTTAGGTTGTCATTCAGCTGTTTGTTTTTATCTTCTTGTTTAGAAAGTCTAGATTCTAGTTGACTCTTTTCCCCTTCCAGCTTTTTTATTCTTTTTTCTAGTTCCTTTCTCTCCTGCCCTTGTGCTTTATTTGCTTCCTCCAAAGATCTTATTTGCTTTCTGTGTGTTTGTGTGTTTGTATATATAATATATATATATATAATATATATATATATATATATATATATATATATATATATATATATATATATATATATATATGGTAAGGAAGCCCATCAGTGAAACAACAAATAGAAAAAACAACGCTATATTTCGGGTCCAAACTTCTCAGTTAGGACCCGAAATATAGCGTTATATTCTCTATGTGTTGTTTCACTGATGGGCTTCCTTACCATTTAGTGCTGTATGTTAACAGTTTGTGCTTACTCAATATATATATATATATATATATATATATATATATATATATATATATATATATATATATATATATATATATATATATATATATATGTATGTATGTATGTATGTATGTATGTATGTATGTATGTATGTATGTATGTATGTATGATATATATATATATATATATATATATATATATATATATATATATATATATATATATATATATATATATATATATATATATATATATATATATATATATATATATATATATATATATATATATATATATATATATATATATATATATATATATACAGATAGGGTGGAGAGAGAGAGAGAGAGAGAGAGAGAGAGAGAGAGAGAGAGAGAGAGAGAGAGAGAGAGAGAGATTATAATTTATGAAGCTTTCAATGACATGATAGTAATATGCAGGTAATTTACCTTTCCTGTAATTGGTATATTTTGTTCTACAATGTACTCAGAACTATCAAGTGTCATTCATGTACATTCCCGGTTCACACGGCAGGTGAAACAACTGGAAAAGGAATGTAAAAAAGTAAAAATAAAATGTATTTCTATAAATACCTTCAAGCAGTTTACCATATTTGTCTATAATTTATCATACCCTCAAATAGTTTTTTCCGGTTTTACGTCACGGACTCCCTTTTCTACCAAGGGCTAGGACGGTTGCCTTCTTGCGAAGGACTTGGTTTGGTATATGTAATCGTTACCCTGAGTGCATGCGCTTGCTAACCTCAGACCTTGACGGGGCGCGAACCCTCGACCTGACGCCTCAGAGTCGAGGACGCTACCGCTTGCGCCACGGTGACTACATACCCTCGAATAGTACAATTTTATTTTAAGAGAACTTATTTATTATTTAGTATGAAATATACAATTTCTTTTGCGTCTCTTGACTTATTGTGAACTTGCAGGAGAGGGATTCATTATATTTTTTTTTATTGTAGTTTATAATTTTGCTTTCAATCGATGAATTTTACTGGAATACTGTGCTGCTGTCACTGGAGGAGAATTATGATTTAAAACGAAGCCATCTCAGAAGGTTGTGGTGCAAGAAAATGAATTTTATTAAATGTTTTTATATTCTACCTTCTGTCTCTCCCTTATAAGCTTTCTTTCATATTCCTGTCCTTCATTCTCATTCTTTTCCGTTATATTTCTCTTTTCCAATGCCCGTCTTCGAACAACAATCTCTTTCATTTTCCTCTACATTCTTTGTGTACTCCTATTGCTCCACATCCCCACCAGACCGATAAACCATAGCATTCCTTAGCCTCCTGGCTAGTACAGTGGTAACGCACTGGCCTCGCATTCGCGAGGTCGACGGATCACGCCTCGTCTGGGCAAGCGAGTTTAAGCTGTTTACTGGGGAGGTTACTGCTGTGGCTTGTCACCACAGTGGGGGTTGGGGTTGGGGCCTGTGCCGGCTGGCGACCGCCCTATGGGTCCTCCATGACCCGTTCCACCCATCCGTGTGTGGAGAATCTAAAACAACAGCATCCCTTAACCACTTACAAGAAACTGACATATACCACTGTACAAGATCGTAAATATATGAAAGTTCCCACTCGGCCTATCTAGGCGCATCAGGCTGATGGAGTGTCAGACGTCAGGCAGTAACGGAAAAAGAAAAAGAAGAGATGACAAGTGATAAGGAAAACACCATTGAAAGTTCAGGAGCCATGGATGTATGGGAGACATGAAAGTGTTTCGAAGAATAGCTGTGGTCTGGGAGTTAGATTGGGATATCTTGATAACTGCGAAGTGTGAAAAGAGAACAGGATCGAGATTTAGGGAAAGGAGAAAACTTTGCTTTGCAAACTTAGAGATGAAAACTGTCAGTCATGATTTTTGGCAAATGAGGAGGGGGGGGGGAATTAATATATTAAAAGATGTTCCTTGAGGGTGTGATAATAGAGAGATCTAAGTTTTGGGAAAAGGTGAAAGAATCAACTTTGCTTAGAGATTTAAGACTTAATTTCTAGATTTTTATAAATAAGGACAGACTAAAATTACTATCATCAATCTGTTTATTAGAGATTTTTTATATGCAGAGAAAAATAATCTATACTTAAAGAGCGAAAATTTATCACCATACATGATTTACATAAAAGATGACAAGCTAGATATACTATTATCTTTTTACAGAAGAGGGTGTGAAATTAGGAAGATCCAAGTTTTGGGACAAGGTGAAAGATAGGAGCTACGTTTAAAGGTCTAAAACTCGACATCTTTGATTTTCCATAAATGAAGATAGTTTAGAAATGGAATTGTCTTATTTTCAAAAAGAGGGGATCATATTAGGAAGATAGAGCTTTTTTTTTTTTTTTTTTTTAGGATTTGTTAAAGGTTAACAGAGGAATATTTTCAAACTTAAATAGGAGAGAACTATACATAAGTCACAATTATTACGATCTTGCAGATTAAATATACTATAATCCCCATGTCAGAGAAGGGGTTGAAATTCAGGGAGATTGCTGATTTATGAAGAGGCAAAAGGCAGGTCAATTACATTTAAAAGAAACAGAAGTGGCTCTGAAATTGATCCCTGTGGAACCTCACTGCTGATCTTTCGCTAGTCAGTCTTTGCGTGTCTTTCCCAAAGCCACTGTTTCTATCCTCCTAAATAAGTTTTTATCCACTCCAAGACGTTTCCACCTACTCTTGCCATTACTTTCGGCTGCTTAGTAAGTCTACCATGTGGGACTGTATCAAATGCCTTCTGAAAATCTAAGGCAATGCATTTTGCCCAGCCCTCTCTCTCTAGTAAGATTAGGCTAACCTCATTATAAATTTATTGCAAGTTTGTCAACATAAATTTACCTTCTCTCATGCTATGTTGTCTCACCGACAAAAAACTGACTGAAGGTCCAAAGGAAGGGAAATCTCTTTTTTCAGTAGTTTCTCGATAACTTTGCAAAGTCTTCTAGTCAGTGAAACAGGCCTATAGGTCAGAACTGTATCTTTCCTTCTGTTTTTGAAGAGTGATACCAAATTCGATCGTTTCTAATAACTCGGAATCTCTCCATATTCTAGTTAATTCTCAAATATGATGCATTGCACTACAGATAATGGTGCAGCACATATCTTGAGTACATAAGGGGATATATCGTCAGACGTTAAAGCTATATGAGCCTCTATTTCCATCAGTGTTTTGCATGTTTCTGTAGTTGAAAAGATGTATTCTTTAATACTGGCCCATGATCTCTCATCTCTGCAATATGAGAGGGTGGAGAATATTTTGGTGTAAATACCAACAGAAACACTTTGTTCAATTCTTTGAAGATCTCTTCATCTGTCCCAGTGTGTGATTACCTAATTGTGATTACCTAATTGTGTTTACGGGAAAGAGCCCAAAGCTCGTATCTTCCCGTCTCCTGATCGGTTCCATTTTTAGACTTAGTGATACTTATCATACCTGTCCTTAAAACTATGGATTGAGATAGCATTAACTACCTCCTCGCTTAGCCAATTCCAATTATCAACTACTCTTACACTGAAAAAGTATTTCCTTACATCCTGCAAACAAGTTTTCTTACGAAGCTTCAAACTATCACCTCTAGTTCTAGAGCCAGCCATATCGAAATATCGATCCCTATCCACTCTATCATAACCATGAAGGAATTTAAAGACTGTCACCATATCCCCCCTTACTCTTCTAGCTTCGAGTGATGGCAAGTCTAATTCCCTCAGCCTCTCATCATAACCGAGATTGCGTATTTCTGGCACCAGTTTCGTGGCATGTCTTTGAACTTTTTCAAGCTTAGCTATGTGCTTTTTCAAGTGCGGATTCCAAAAGGGGGCTGCATATTCGAGTTTTGGCCTCACATAGGTTACATAAATATTTCTGAACATTTCCTTGTCCATGTGCCTGAAGGCTACCCTTACATTTGATAAGAATGCATATGCTGCCCTTACTACGCCATTTATATGTATTTCTGCGAATAGTTATCATTTGGTGTGTCCTGCAGGTCTGTGTCGTACTCCGTGGCATCGAGTAAAGTAATGTTTGATGTATTAAGCATGAATTCTGTGTGTGTGTGGTGTGTGTGTGTGTGTGTGTGTGTGTGTGTGTGTGTGTGTGTGTGTGTGTGTGTGTGTGTGTGTTTTATGTGTGGCTGCAGCGAATTTCACTTATCAAATATGGAAATCAGATACACATAGGAGAGATTCTAGGTGTTTAGAAAGGGGAATATGACATGGGAAGAGGAGACAGACAAACTTGGGAGAACAAATATATTGTAGAAAAGTCACTTGGTGGTGTAGCTTTATCTTATCTACAATCAGATGGGCACACGGAGACAAGGGAAGAGAGAGCGGAGAAAGGCGTGAGGAAGATTAAAGATGTAGGGTAATTTAAATAACCTCTCTCTCTCTCTCTCTCTCTCTCTCTCTCTCTCTCTCTCTCTCTCTCTCTCTCTCTCTCTCTCTCTCTCTCTCTCTCTCTCTCTCTCTCTCTCTCTCTCTCTCTCTCTCTCTCTCTCTTTATGCGTATGCACACACACAAGCGCTCACACACACACACACACACACACACGCACAGATATATATATATATATATATATATATATATATATATATATATATATATATATATATATATATATATATATATATATATATTTATATATATATATATATATATATATATATATATATATATATATATATATATATATATATATATATATATATATATATATATATATATATATATATATATATATATATATATATATATATATATATATATATATATATATATATATATATATATATATATATATATATATATATATATATATATATATATATATATATATATATGTATATATATATATATATATATATATATATATATATATATATATATATATATATATATAGTGTGTGTGTGTGTGTGTGTGTGTGTGTGTGTGTGTGTGTGTGTGTGTGTGTGTGTGTGTGTGTGTGTGTGTGTGTGTGTGTGTGTGTGTGTGTGTGTGTTTGTGTGTGTGTGGCTGGATGAATGTAAGTATGTGTATTTATATATCTACCAGTCTTATAGTTATTAAATGCTTATTGTGATTAAAAGTTCTCCTTTAAATATTTTTATATATTTATTGAATATTAATTTTAATATATTTAGTTTAAAGATAACAGCCTTCCATAATAACCGTACAACAGGAGCTCCATTTCATGCATTGAAAATGTCTTTACAGAATTCATGCTTAATACATCAAACATTACTTTACTCGATGCCACGGAGTACGACACAGACCTGCAGGACACACCAAATGATAACTATTCGCATTCCTGGGCTCAAGCTATACTTGATTATCTTGAAGTACTCGTTATTCCTGCTGAGTTAATAGAGACTGGGATTCGACGTCAAAAACCACTGATGTTCCTGCTTCATCCTCAGCTAGTCTTATCCTAAGTAGCTTTTCCCATATATTTATGTGGTTTGCTGAGGAGGAATGAGATGAAGGCTGTTGTGTTGACTGGGATGGTGGAGGGTAAAAGAGCAAGAAGTCAACGACAAACAGAGATACAATTGGATAGCGTGACGAGAGTGGCGGGAAGACACCTTAAGCACGCTGAGTTGTTGCAGTTTACAAAATACTGAATCAGATGGCACTTCCTGGTTGCCGACTTCCTTTGGATATAGCACCTCAGTAATGATGATGATGCGTTTAAATAGCCTCTTGAAGACTAGTGTTGGTTATGCCTCAGAGGTATTATGGCCTAATACCCTTCCTGGCATAATGCCATATCCCACTGTAAAGATCTTGACCATTACAGAGCAAATGACCCCACGAGAGGCACTCAGGAGAGTTTGCAATTGAGTGTGGCGAGATAGTTTGCTTATCTTTCAAACATCCTAAGGATGTTATGATGGGAATGGCAAATGTCAACCCCTGTTCCCCCTCTCTCAATCCAGCCTAAACTTATCTCTCTCTTTTTTTTTTTTTTTTTTTAATGAGTGTGACACCCGGACAGGCAAGAAAACTGCCATCAACAGACCTGGGTACCAAGAAAGGATTGCGACGAAAAAATTAGAAGTTTAAGAACAAGGCAGAAATAGGAGACTAATACACAATAAGAAAAGGACAGAATAAAAGAATTGTCGAAGTAATGAAGACCTAGAAATATGGGTATTAGGCCCTGAGATGACAATAGAGCCTCTCTTGGAAGGAAGATAGGTCATAAGAATTAGGATAGAGAGAAGAATGAGGAGAGCTCCAGAGTCTGTAAATGGGAAGAAGCAGTCGCTGCATGGATCAAGCCGTGAGCTGCAGATCTCAACACAGTACATGTGAGACAGGGTCACTTGGCAAGTTTGCACAGCCTCAACAGAACTGTGATTGAAGAAGTAGCGATAGAAAAGCTGCATTTTATGCAGGGACGGATAAGACTTTTATAGATATTAAGATACTGAAAAGAGGTAAAATAACGATGAAAACAAACAGAACCCACAATCTTTTAGATGCAGATTTAGAAATTTGGATAATGTGACTCCTCCACGGCAAGATAAAGACTATCTGGATTCCTAATATGTTAATAGAATTAAGAGGAAAAATTTTGTTGATTTCAAACACCATAGGGCTGTCAGGAGGAGATAAAAGATAGCCAGAAACTGTGTCTTGGAGGCATTAACTACATCTACAATGTTGGGTGCCCTACTTAGATACTCTCTGTAAATCGGAGTTGAGAGTTGAAGAAATACTTATACTAGACTGATTAAGAGTAGCAGATGAAGGTTTTGAAGAGAAGGCAGAGGAAAATGAAGGGTGGAATCGTTGGCAAAGGCGTGGAGAAGAGAGGAGGATGGGGACTGCAAAAGATTGTTGATGATGAGTAAGTAGAGAGAAGGTGAAAGAAAAGAGCCCTGCAAAACACCACTGGTAACTGGAAATGAGCTAGGTGTTGCGCCGTCAACAACCACAGGTATAAAACGGTCAGAAAGAAAACTATAAATCAGAGAGCAGAGAAAAGGGGATCAATCCATTAGCAGGGAGTTTGGCCAACACAGCCAAATTCGTATATTTGCCTCACTCTGGCCAGTTGTATTTCTTATGAAAGTGTTCGTATAATAAACCCACTACGTCAATTAGCTTTTGATAGATAAGACCATCTTTATTTATCTGAAAGGTATTTGAGCCTTCATGCATCCAGATGAGGTGTGGACAACCAACTCTTTCCGTTTATCCGGTCTTGACACCAACATCAAGTTGTGATGCTTTACTTCCCCGAAGGCTGAGTATATGATTTGCATGGCTTAACTAATGTAGCCATAAACACCCATCATGGCTCTCTTGATGAGAAGCTAGCTGACACTCAGCGAATTCTAGAATTCTCTTACGCGCAGTACTCTTAGTCACCCTTCATAGCTCTGTTGGAATAAAACTGGCTTGCACTTGATATATTCTGATTACGGATACCGTCTGTTGTTTGTGTAACAATTCTAACCCAGCTGTTCTTTAGGAGCTCGAGAGGAGAAAATTAGTGGCATTTTTGAGCTTGTTATAGGGCTTGCCATTATATGTATTGGTCCAGTAAGGATTAGCATTTACTCGAGGGCAAGCTTCGATTAAGGCAATCCAAAGGTGAAAGCGATAATAGCCCTTACATTGTAGGTTCTGTCAAGTCAGCAGGCTTAGTAAATGCGCCTTTTAATTGATTAGATCTATTGTGGTTCAGCATCCACACGAAGTCAAGCCTCGAATAAGGCAGACTTATGGAGAGGATAATGGTAACCTTCATATGATAGCCTCCGTCAACTTGGCAGGCTAATTGAGAACACTAGTCGAAATATAGGATCAATTGTAATTCAGTCTCTAAGGAGCTCAGACATTATCAAAGGCAAAAAGTAATAAAAATTTTAACAGCTCTCGGCTCACCAGAGTCATAGAGTACATATACTGAGTGGTGTAGGTGTAATGTTTAGAATCAATTAGATAAATAATAATAATAATAATAATAATAATAATAATAATAATAATAATAATAATAATAATAATAATAATAAAAAATAATAATAATAATAATGATAATAAAAGTGATAATGATAATAATATTTTGTAAGAATAATAATAGTTTTAATAATAAGATAATATATAATTGAATATGGAATTAAATAAGTTAAAAAATGTATGTTATGTTAGATTTAACGATTTCCAACATAGCACATCCAGTATGCATACATCAGCATATATGTTTATCTTTAATGATGAAATAGTATTTTGTAAGCTATGGCTTCGTTTAGGGCAATAATTGCCTCCTTTCCTGAAGCAACGGGTATCCTCCAGAAGACGTTTTTTTATATCTTAATGAAGGGAAAGTCACCTGGCTCACGCGGTAGCGTCCGCGACTCTGTGCCGTCAGGTCGAGGGTTCGCGCCCCGTCAAGTTCTGAGGTTAGCAAGGGCATGCACTTAGGGTAAGGATTACATCTACCAAAACAAGTCCTTAGCATGAAGGCAACCATCCTAGCCCTTGGTAGATAAGGGAGTCCGTGACGTAAAACCGGAACAAAATGAAGGGAAAGGCTTTACTTTAACCCCTCTCGTCTAATAGCTCTTAGGCAATGAAAGCCGTGACACATTTCCAGACGCGTTTCCTTCGCGATTACGACTCGTATCGTTTGAAGTCGATTATGAGAATGAGATCATTTAAAGAATGCCTCAGTGATGGTGACATCGTAGCAGTCATCATGACTGGTACTCATTTCGCATATTCATGAAGGTTGAGTATGATCTCTCTCTCTCTCTCTCTCTCTCTCTCTCTCTCTCTCTCTCTCTCCTCTCTCTCTCTCTCTCTCTCCTCTCTCTCTATCTATCTATCTATCTATCTATCTATCTATATATCTATCTATTTATCTATCTGTCTATCTGTCTATCTATCATTATTTTTTATGATTGTGACAGCAGGACAAATATATATATATATATATATATATATATATATATATATAATATATATATATATATATATATATATAATATATATATATATATATAGTAAGGAAGCCCATCAGTGAAACAAAACTCATAAAACAATTCTATATTTCGGTCTGAGGTTAGCAAGGGCACGCACTCAAGGTAACGATTACATATTTAAAACAAGTCCTTCGCAAGAAGGCAACCGTCCTAGCCCTTGGTAGAAAAGAGAGACCGTGACGTAAAACAGGAATAATAATGATAATAATAATAATAATAATAATAATAATAATAATAATAATAATAATAATAATAATAATAATAATAATAATAATAATAATAATAATAATAATAATAATAATAGGAAGAAAAAGTAAAAGAATATAGTGTATGTAAAAAAGTTTATACAAAATACTGAAATATCAAGAAAAATGCCTACCCTATAAGCACTGTTATATCAGATATTTTGTAGATGTATTAAATGCGGCAAAAATTGTTGCATTAACGTGTTCATATTCATCCTAATCCACTCTGATGCAAGAGTACTGCAGAGAGGGGTTAAGATTAAATTTCTCTCTCTCTCTCTCTCTCTCTCTCTCTCTCTCTCTCTCTCTCTCTCTCTCTCTCTCTCTCTCTCTCTCTCTCTCTCTCTCTCTCTCTCTCTCCTCTCTCTCTCTCTCTCTCGAGTGGCTAACCACAATACCTGTCACTCAAACACAAAGTGGATGAAGCCCTGGTGTTTTTCACCTTCATAAAATGCACTTTGTTAATTATTTGTTTTAATCAAAATAATGTTTTGATTCTTCCATTAATTCTGGGGTTAATTGTTGTAATTGTAGTAATATTATATGTGTATTACAAATTGATGATTTTATCCTTGTTGATGCTGTTTAAAAGAGTAGAAATTGTTGCAGATTTCCATTGGCTTTGGGTATTATCAATGATTGTTACTCAGTTGTTGAATTTTGAATACAACCTTGATGAACGCATCGCTAGCTTAGAATAAGGTTATATTAGGATAGCTATGTATTTTAGGTTAAGGTTTAAGATAGGTTTGGTTTGTTATAACACTAATTTCTATCTAAAGTGGATTGTAAAATTCTAGAAATGACATTCTAATATTTTTCCCAAGAAACCAGTGTGCTTGCTTTTGAAAATTTTCAGTGATTATTTTTTTTTACATTATAATGAACCTTTTTCTAATACCGCTATATTTCTTAAGGATAGTCTTGCATTCTCCGTATGTACTGTATTCATATCAATACATAAGAAATATGAAAAATAAATCAGGGATTTTATTCTTGACAATATACATAAATATGCGTATTGTATGTATTTTAATATTGACATCCGTGTTTTGCTACATCATGATTTAAATCACGAATTTTGCAACACATCGAGATCCTCTCATATAATATATATATATATATATATATATATATATATATATATATATATATATATATATATATATATATATATATATATATATATATATATATATATATATATATATTTTTTTTTTTTTTTTTTATTTTTATTTTTTTTTTTTTTATGATTGTGACACCAAGACGGGCCAAAAAAAATTATAAAATAAGACAGCCCTCATCGGGCCTGGGTACGAAAAATACATAGAGAGAAACGGAGATGGAGAGTCTAATGACTTGTCAGATGTGAAGGGATAATAAAAGATGTGTGATGAATATCCAAGAATATTCAGTGTAGCTGTAGGCATAGAAAAAGAACCGTAACTGAATAATAATAATAATAATAATAATAATACTTTATTTCCAACATACGTTGGGTATTCAAATATGGGTGTACAATTAAAATTTACAAGTAAAATCTTCCTTTAAGAGTAACTTCTTAAGATTATATTTAAAAGTATACACTGAACCAGCATTTTTTAGTTCTCTGGGAAGCTGATTATATAAATGAGGTCCACGAATGTTTATATCTCTTGAGCCAATATCAGTTTTAGACCTTCGTACTAATAAATCTTCCCCTTGACGGGTAGTTAACCCGGTAACTGAGCTTACTGTAGAAAAATTATACAAGCAATCAGGAATATTGTTTCTTAGTATATTAAAAACAAAGGTACATATATCAAAAACATATTTATCTCTAATCTTTATCCATTCTAGATCTTTTAAAACAGGAGAGATGTGCTCGTATTTTCTTACATTGCCAACAGCCACTCGTGCTGCAAAGTTTTGTAACTTTTGTATTCTTTGTAATTGAGTCTTATTTGTACATCCCCAAACTTTGAGACAGTAATTAATTAAACTCATAGCTAAGGACTGGACAATTATTATACGAGTTGATGTTTCAAATGAGTCTTTTACCCTATTTAGATATATTAGAGTACCCATTACTTTTTTATAAATTTCATCTATATGCATTTCAAAATTCATGTAACGGTCAAAATAGACACCTAGGTTCTTTACCGAGTTCATTGGCTTAATGATATTACCGTTAAAATTTATATGTAGATTGTCATCAACTTCTGATAATAATTGTCTGGATCCGATAAGAATAGATTGGGTTTTAGTTTCATTAAGTAACAGACCATTTTTTAGAAAGTAACGTTTAGCCATATACAAAATTTCTTCTGCTCTACGAATAATATTTTCTAAATCATTAATTTCTCCTTCAATTAAGATTTGAGTATCGTCAGCATATTGAATGACATAACAGTTAGGTAAATATTTTACTAGATCGTTTACATATATTAGAAAAAGTATAGGTCCTAGGATCGATCCCTGAGGGACCCCAAACAATACCTTCTTGGAACTTGAAACTGTATCTTTTATTCTGACTGACTGGTAGCGGTTTTTTAAATAGTTCTCGAACCAGCTTGGGTCAATGTTCATTTTTTTTGCATTTTTCTAATAATATACTATGGTTTACACTATCAAAAGCTTTAGAAAGATCGAGTAGTAGTAGCAATGATATTTTCTTATTATCTATATTTTTGTATATTTCATCTGATATTTTCAATAAGGCAGTTTCAGTTGATAATTTTGGCCTGAAACCGTGTTGACTTTTTGCAATAAGTTTATTTTTTTCAAGAAACTCACTTAACTGATTTGCAACAATCTTTTCAAGTATCTTTGATAAAATTGGTAGTAAA